>CM060705.1:195841040-196048908 GCA_030686995.1 Artemisia argyi
AGATATTTGCAACAGAAGGTGCGAACTTCCCAAGACCACCACCAATTAAAACGGCAGAAGAAAAACGCCAAGGTAGTGGATACTGCGAGTACCACGGCCAAAAGGGCCATACAACTAACGAGTGCGTCCAACTGAAACAACTAATCGAAAAATTAGTGAGAGAAGGAAGGATGGACCACCTCGTAAAAAACATTAAGGAAGGAAAAGAGAGACAGAGAAATGGAGGCAAGAAAGAACCCCCAAAGGAAAAGGCTGATACTATATACATGATACAATCATGGCAGCGCAAAATAAAGCAAAAAGTCAGCCAAAGATTCTCTCCAGAAAAGGAGATATCCTTCCCTACAATCGCTGCGGACAACGCAGTCGTGGAACCTCTGACCATTGAAATACATGCAGGAGGACACGACATCCACCGCATGTATATTGATGGAGGAGCATCCGCAGACATCATGTATGATCACTGCTTCAAAAGGCTGCGACCTGAAATCCAAAGTCAGTTGATACCAGCTACAATGTCACTAACAGGATTTACAGGAGAAAAGATCTGGCCCATGGGGCAGTTACGCTTATTGGTGGTCGTAGGAGATGAGCAACACTCAACTGCGGCATGGATAAATTTTATGGTAATCAAGTCTCCCTCACCATACAATGGCATAATTGGAAGACCAGGAATATCATCCATGCGCGCAGTACCATCCACAGCACACGGAATGCTTAAATTCCCAGTTGAAGGAGGAGTGGTTACTCTCTATAACACAACGGTACCACCAAGAGAATGTATCGCAGTGACAACTGAAGCAGAGACTATTCCAGAACAGCGCACGGAAAAATCGTCAAATTTAAAGGTCGCTATTCATCCAGACTATCCGGAACAACAAGTTTCGATTGGAGGATCTTTATCTGACAAAGGTAAAGCAGCCGTATGCGCACTCTTGCAGAAGAACCTAGACATCTTTGCATGGGAACCAAAGCATATGACAGGAGTGCCTCGTTCTATCACAGAACACAAACTACAAATCCGACAAGGATACCCTCCAATACGACAAAAGAAGCGCGGTCAGGCTCCAGATCGTGCAAAAGCTATTTTGGAAGAAGTACACAAGTTAGTAGATGCGGGCATCATGCGCGAAGTGTACTACCACGACTGGCTCTCTAACCCAGTCATGGTAAAGAAGAGCGATGGTAGCTGGAGAATGTGCGTGGACTTCACGGACCTCAATAAAGCATGCCCGCAAGACTGCTATCCATTGCCAGAAATTGATTGGAAGGTTGAATCCTTATGTGGATACCCCTTCAAGTGCTTCCTAGACGCATATAAAGGGTACCACCAAATCCAAATGGCAGTGGAGGATGAAGAAAAAACAGCTTTCCACACCAGTCAAGGGGTATACTGCTACACAAAAATGCCTTTTGGCTTAAAGAACGCAGGCGCGACATACCAACGGCTGGTGGACACAGCTTTCGAAAAACAAGTAGGCCGCAACTTGGAAGTCTACGTGGACGACCTTGTTATAAAAAGCCATACAGAGGATGAGTTAGTGCGCGACATCGAGGAAACATTCCGAACGTTGGGGCGGATAAACATGAAACTGAATCCAAAAAAGTGCACCTTTGGCGCAACTGAAGGCTTGTTCCTCGGATACTTAATAGAACCCGATGGAATCAAACCATGCCCAGAGAAGACAAAGGCTGTTATTGATCTCCCCTCCCCGCGCACACTCAAAGAAGTCCAATCACTGAATGGAAAGCTGGCAGGGCTGAATCGCTTCTTATCTAAGTCAGCGGACAAGTCCCTTCCTCTCTTTAAAACACTCACGAAGTGTACAAAAAAGGGAGACTTTCGTTGGACCAATGAAGCGGAGGAAGCTTTCCAACAACTCAAACATCATCTGGCATCTCTTCCCAAACTAGTCGCACCGCGACAAGGGGAAGAACTAATCATGTACTTATCAGCAACCCACGGAGCAGTTAGCGCAGTACTATTGACAGATAGAGACTCCGTCCAGACACCCATATACTTCGTAAGCAAAGCCTTAAAGAAAACAGAGGTTAACTACAGCGCCATGGAAAAACTGGTCTTGGCTTTAGTGTTCGCCGCCAAAAGACTGCGCAGATACTTCCAAGCGCATCCAATTGCGGTAATCACTGATCAGCCAATTAAACAAGTTATCTCTAAACCAGATGCATCGGGACGCTTACAAAAATGGAGTGTAATGCTCAGTGAGTACAACATCTCATACAGGCCGCGCACTGCTATCAAAGGGCAAGTTTTAGCTGATTTTATCGTGGAGAAGCCAGAGGGCGACAGCCCAACATCTGCAGCAAAAACGGATCTACAGGAACCATGGACACTGTTCACCGATGGATCCTCATGCGCAGATGGATCAGGCGCAGGACTCATTCTTACAAACCCAGAAGGTATGGAATTCACCTATGCGCTACGCTTCGAGTTCACAGCCACAAACAATGAGGCAGAATATGAAGCCCTACTGGCCGGACTACGCATCGCAATTCAAATGGGTGTACGCAACCTAGAGGCAAACGTAGATGCTCGGCTAGTCGCTAACCACGTGTTAGGAGAATACGAGGCCAAGGATGACCATATGATCCAATACCTGGAAAAGACAAAGTCTCTGATCAAAAACTTCGATAGGTTCACAATAAAACAAGTACCTAGAGGGGAAAACAGAAAGGCGGACGCACTCAGCAAGATCGCATCTACAAGCTTCGCACACCTTTCAAAACAGGTATTGGTGGAAACCTTAAAGAACAAGTCAATCCTTGATATGGAGATATCAACGGTGATAGAAGAACAAGATCCTACGTGGATGACACCTATCATCGAATTTATCAGCAAGGGAACCCTACCCCAAGATAATAAAGACGCTCGAAGAATACGGCGCACGGCGCAACGATTCGAATTCTGCGACAACGTACTCTATCGGCGATCTTTCTTACAACCATGGCTCAGATGTGTTGGACCCCTTCAAGCAGACTATGTACTCCGCGAACTTCACGCTGGATCATGTAGTATGCACTCAGGACCGCGATCCGTGGTGGCAAGCGCTTTAAGGGCAGGATACTATTGGCCAACAATGCACCGCGACGCACGCGACCTAATAAGAAAGTGCAGCAACTGCCAAGTACATAGACCTATTCCGCGCCGACCACAGCACGAGCTAACACCAATTACCTCACCATGGCCATTTTACAAATGGGGTATCGACATCGCAGGACCTTTTCCCGTCGCAGCGGGAGGAGTAAAATTCCTCATCGTAGCCATAGATTATTTTACAAAGTGGATTGAAGCAAAAGCTGTGGTGAACATTACGGGAAACCAAGTAAAACGCTTTGTCTGGGACAATATTGTCTGTCGCTTCGGCCTACCAGGCGAGATCGTATCAGACAACGGAAAACAATTCTGTGATAACCCATTCAAAGATTGGTGCACACAATTAAACATCACACAACACTTTGCTTCAGTCAAACACCCACAAACCAATGGCCTGGTTGAGCGCGCTAATCGCAGTCTAGGCGAAGGCATAAAAGCGCGCCTTGACAGACATAAAGGAAGATGGGTAGATGAACTCTCGCATGTCTTGTGGGCGCATCGCACAACAATCAAAACCAGTACTGGCGACACGCCATTTTCCTTAGTCTATGGAACAGAAGTCGTCATACCAGCTGAGATAGGAATGCCTACTATACGCACAGCAGAAGTCAACGTCATGACAAATGACGAGGAACGGCGCATAGACTTAGATATACTGGAGGAGAGACGCGAACGCGCAGCCATACGAGAAGCAAAGGCCAAGGCAAAAATGAAGAAGTATTATGATGCAAAAGTCAAGAACACTTCATTTCGACCAGGGGACTTTGTTTATCGCGCCAATGACGCAAGCCACGCAGAAGACACAGGCAAACTTGGACCCAAATGGGAAGGACCCTACGAGGTCACAGACGCGCTCGGCAACGGCGCATACAGGTTGCGCGATATGGAAGGTCAAGACCTGGCGCGCACTTGGAACATCTGCAATCTCAAAAAATGTTACTTCTAGGCTACGGCCCTCACACAAACACACAAACACCCTACGAGGTGCCCAATAAGTGTTTGTCTTTCTTTTATTTCTTAGGAATTTTATTTTCTATCTTTTCAATAAACTTGCAAGTATTAATAAAATGTTATGGTTTCTAGCTAACTCCATAGCGCACTTTTACTTTATTGCATATATGTCAATATTGTCTATCTTATATTTTTTGCCTACATGGCGTGCATGCACCACTTAAAGACCCACGAAGGCATAAAGGATGAGTTAACCTACTAATTTACTCGTTGAATAAGAGGGTTGCAAACCCATCAACATTGGATCACGTATCCTTGCTAAGCGCCTTACTCTTGAGACGTCAAAGTAAGTTTCACATGCGCACCCCACGACGGATGCGCATATACCAAGTACACTGTACGAGCTTAGCAATATAACGAGCCAAGACACTTGGTCAAAAATAAAACTTAGCAAACAATGCAAGTATACTTAAGTTACGCACTTAAAAGACTTAGTCAAAAATAAAACTTAGCAAACAATGCAAGTATACTTAAGTTACGCACTTAAAAAACTTAGTCAAAAATAAAACTTAGCAAACAATGCAAGTATATTTAAGTCACGCACTTAAAAGACTTAGTAAAATAATCAAACTTAGCAAACAATGCAAGTGTATTTAAGTTACGAGCTTATAACAAAATGTATTTTATTCCATATTTATTAAATTACAAGGACAAAATACATAAGCTCACAAACAACCTATATGCTATGGCGGTGATCATGGCTTTCTTCTGGAGCGGCGGAACTCCCCTCCTTCAACTTACTCAAGATTATAGCATCCTGCATCGATACGGTTGGAACACTTACAGCCACGCCATCTGATCTAGGAAGGTGTGCAGCGCCAATACCGCACATCACGGCCTTGCCCTTGATACCCTTCTTCACAGCAGCCCTCTGCGCATGTTGCTCCAGCACCTCCTTCAAGGGGACTTCCTTCTCCAGAGCAAAAGGCTTGAGGATATCACGGGGCCGCGCAAAAACCGGGACTTGAAGCTGCGATACATCAGGTTTTAGATAATAGTTTAACTCCTCTTCCGCATTCTTCTCAAGATGGCGCTGCAAAGTTAAACCGGCCATCAGCACAGCTATAGGGTCATCTTGGTCGCGCTCCAATTTCCCTATATGCGGCAGCTCAAGAACCTTCAGCCCCGCCATCGCCTCCACCAACTCATCGTACGCCGTTGAGCTATAACCAGGAATCTCCGCCAAGTCCTTCTCCAACAGCTTGGCCTCACGGAGCTCCTCCATCGCCTGCGAACGGCCACGCGCCATCGCGCAGTGGACAACCTTCCCAAAGGCCTCCACCACCTCCGCAGACTCTAAAGTACTTAGAGCTGCCAGACGAAGCCCATGGCTGATCAACCACCTGCATTCACAAAGTGGTAACAAGATAAGATAAAATGGAGTAAAGAAAACAATTCTAAAAGATAAGGGTGTAAGAATACCTGCGCTCAGCAATCACAGACATGAGATGAGGATACAGCTCCTCGTCGTACTCAATGCTAAGGGCGCGCAGCTTCTCCTCATACGCCACAAGCGTCTTCTCCATGTTCTCCTTGAATTCTTGAAGCCTAGCATAATGCTCAGATCTTTTCTCCTCAAGGAACGACACAGACCACGATGCCCTGGCCTTCATCTGCTCGAGACACGACCTCGCATGTAGCAGATCAGCCAAGATGCTCATCTTGTCCTGAGCCATCTTCTCCCCATACACCCTTGACTCCCCAAGCTCAGCCTGCACGCCCGCCAATTGCGCGCGCAGCTCCTCCAACTCCTCTTCCTTCTGGGCCAGAGCACGACTCTCCCCAACGCGCTTTCCCTTCAGCTGCGCCACCAGCTCAGCCTGACGGGCAGTAGTCGCAGCCAACTCATCAAGAAGTTGCTGCGCCTCACCACCATCTGCTGCCAAGGTATCCTCTCCCTTGTTTTCATTCTGCGGAGAGGATACTTCATCATCCTTCGCGTCGTCATCCCTACGGAACAAAGACAGTCAACAAAAAATTACAACAAGTAATTACACAAAAAAAAAAAAAAAAAAAAAAAAAGAGAAGAAGTGCACACTTACAGAAACGGAGAAGCATCAGCCTTCAACCGTGCGCCGGAGGTCGAAGTTTCTTCCGCGTTCGACTCTGCGTCTTTGATGACGTGTCGACGCCTCTTGCTGGTGCCACTGGTTCCAGCACCTCCCTTGCGCTTTAAGTTCTGCGCAACCTCTTCCCTCAGCACCTCTTCAGGTTTCAGGATCCGAATACTATCAGATGACCCTGAGCGCGCCTCCTCGCGCGCCACCTCCACTTCAGGCACCACAGTGGGCGCCACCACTACCTCTGGCGCCATACTCTGGACGGGCGTCACCACAAGTGGTGGTGTGTCCTCGGGGACTGTCGCGGGCAAAACAGTCAAACGCCCCGCGGTCGCTTCCAGCAAAGGCAGCTCCCCTTCTCTCAGAGGACGCACCCCTATGGTCACCTGCTTTGGCTTATCAAGCTTCACCACTGCGAATAAGTCCATCTCTGCACATATAAAAATGAAGCAAGAAAACAACGAAAGATTAGTTGGTAAATGCGCGAAGAAAAAGGATGAAAAACTTACAAACAATTACAAAGGATGAACACCCACCCCGGCCATCCTCACTCAGGAAAGTGGGAACCTCATCCGCTGCGCCAAAATACGCGTGACTCAATCCTACATGCACCAAAAACTCCTCCGGATAGGGGTTAATGGCCAATCGATTGGCATTTAACGTCTGCGCGTCAGCAATACTATAGGAACCGGGTGCGGGATGCCCATCCCTTGGTAAAGACGCCTGAGTATAAAACTCAAAATTGGAAGGAAAGACCACGTCGTCTACCCAAAAGAAAAATTCTCTCCAATTCTTGAGGGCGTCAACCTTCTCCGTATAACATTGAAACGCCCGCGGGCGCTTCGCAAAGGAGACCCAACCGTTTGACCACGTTGAGTGGTAAAAGGAGCGGAATAAGTCCACAGTGGGTTCTATCGCCAACAAACGGCAGTTTATTTCAAAATTCGACACTTTCGCCGCACCTATACAGTGCAGCTGAGAGATGTGGAGGCGATAGTGATTGAGCAAATCGCTCAGAAATATAGATATAGGTACGCGGTAATTAGCATACTCGAAAAATTTCGTGTATAAACCTATCTTCCCTTCGGGGAAGTCGGCTATACACGCATCGACATCTGGCGCCTCTGGATGCACATCCAAAGGCACAAAATGGTCGGAAGAAAAGCGCATCACGTCCTCAACAGACAACGCAGAGCGAAACTCCTCTAATTGAGCGACCATGTTCATCTTAAAACTAAGTGGACGCACACAAAGGTTACCTACAGAAGTTCAAAGGTTTTTTAGCAAAAACGCTCTCAAAATGAAGAAGATGAATAGTGGTTGTGTGTGTATTTTACTGTGTGGTGAAAATAAAGGGGGGCGGCACTCTTATATAGGGTGGTAAAAACCCTAATTCACGCCCACGTGGATCCCACTCACAGTAAACGTGTGGCTAGAAGATCAAAAGGTACAACACTTTTTCCCGAATCCCAAGTGATACGTGGACACCACCCCCAATTACCGAGGTAACTATTTTGAACCTGTTAAGTGCATTGCACCTCCAAAAAGGCGGTAACAATTTGTTCGTTATCCCGCCACGCTTACCGCTGCTTACATTAAGTCTAGTACCCGCAGCTACGTGCCGCGCATACTAGACTGGGGGGACATGATGACGTATAGCCTATATTTGGGCCGCAAGCCCAAATGATAGACATTACTTACACCTAAGCCCATCACGAATGGGCTACCATGACAAATGGTATGGGCCGTGGTATCAACGCTTGGGCTCACGAAGCCCAAAGGCCCAATCTAACTCACCGGATATCCGATAAGGATCATCTATTCAAGGAATAGATATCCTTACCTCGGATAAGCACCATGCGTGCGAAGAGTAAGGAGCAAGAAACACGGTTTCTTAGCCCCTATATATAGAATCACACGATTCTCATTCAAGGTACGATTCACGGAATCCCTAAACTCTTAAACCAAAACCTAAATTCGATTACTTACTCTCACGCCGGAGTCTAATCGGGGGAGACAATCCCTCGATAAGCCTAACGGTGTTGTTTATTTTCTTAGTACGCAGGTAACAAAGTGCTAAGGAACGAATTGATATAAGAGCAAAGCCCAACAATCAGGTACGCCCAACTTTTGTATCAACACCACCTAAGTTATCAGCTTTGTTGAGTGAAAACTACAGCCCACCTAAGTTCCATAAATAATGATATCCAATGTTCTAAATTTGACAATTCAATGACCCTACATTTCAGCATGTATATGTGTTATATTACAATGGTGAACACCATGTGTGATGTAAGCTAATGTAGTTTAGGCGAAAATAATTGAAGCTGAGTGCCAATAGTTGCGTAACCAGGATAACAACTGCAGGCCTTCTTCTTTAATGCTTTTGGAAATTTGTCTGTCAACTTACTGATTTTTAATGCTTCGGTTTGAAAAAATGACAGGAGTCGAGATTTTTGGTTCTCTTGCTGGAGCATTCATGCTTGCATTAGCCTGTGGTTATATTATTTATAAATGATCCACAAACCGTTAGAAAAAGGCCAAAACTGAATCTCCTAACTCCACAAATTCCAGCTTATGAATTAGAAGACAAAGATAATGACACAACTGGATATGGTACAGTTAGGTTGCTACATTTACTTTGGCAAACTGGAAGTGTGATGTTGTTAAGGTCACTGGTGCTTGCAGCTACCAGTGACAATGAAAGATCGAATACACACAGGACTATAAAGACTAGATACATTAGTTTGTTTGGCAATACATGAAAAGATGGTTAGTTGGTGTGGTGCATGTAAGTTTATAATAGTTTGGTTTAGATCTCTTTCATATTATTCTCTTTCTGAATAATATTCTTGTATTTCTGGTATTTTCATCCAAAATTAGCAAATTGACTCATTTTTGTTTTATAGTTTAATAGCATTTCTTTAGAATATGGCACATACCAAATTGCAGTTTGTAGTAGAAATATGTTTAGTTATAAGGGCCAAGAATCAAAATAACTATAGAGGCCAAGAATCACATAATAAGAACTACCATCGTATTTAGGGGGTGTATATATGTGCAGAGTGATCAAGTGATTTGGAATATAAGCTTAAGATAATTAACTGTAATGAAACAAGTTCCTGTAGGAGTTGGTATTAGACGTGCTTTTGGTTTTTGAGGTTGTTTGGTTTTTGAGGTTGTAATAATGATATAACACCAACTTCAGTGTTTTCAAATTGTGATTTATTAAAATATTATAAAGTAAAATGAAAATGAACGAGGACATTCTTGTGGTAAAAGGAAATGAATATTGTGATATGGTAGCAGAGGGATTGGATTTACTTTTCCATGCTATGAATAACTTTGATCATTTGACCACTAAATAATAAGCTAATTTTACTAATGGGCGTTTGGTCGTGGTATCGATGTGTAGTTAAGGTGTTCCTCAACCTATTGGTAAAAAGGTCTCAAGTCCCACCGCGAAGAAATGAGAAAAGATTAAGGTCTGCTGTGATTCTATTCTTTAATTTGGTCTGATGGGCATGAATACTTTAATTTTGACTTAAATAATCGAGACCAAGGATAGTAAGTTATGACTACTTTAATTTTGACTTAAAAGTTCCGTGCTCATTTTAAGAGTTAATTTCATAAATCGTTCCAATGGTTGTCGGTTTTAACGGAATTGATCACTCGCAAGAATTTTTAACGGATCCACTCCCTGTGGTTTTGACCCGTATCGGGTTTGTTTCCTTGACCAATTTTTACGTTAGTTTGACCGTTAAAATAACAGTAAATGACATATATACCTTTAAAATTATGGTCCCTGTGGCTTGTGGGATATAACGAATTCAGTCCCTGCGGTTTTTCTTCTTTTGAATCAAAATTTTTTTTGTCATAATTTAAAAAAAAAAAAAAAAAAAAAAAAAAAAAAAAAAAAATTGACAATAATTTTATAACTTTTTTGGCAATTTTTTTTTTAAATTTTAAAACCTTTTGAATACTTTTTGATAGACTTTTTTTTATAAAATTTTTTGACAAAAAATTTTTCTACTAGATTTTTGTTAGATTTTTTGGCATGTTTATTTTGCAATATATATATATATATATATATATATATATATATATATATATATATATATATATATATATATATATATTTTAATAAAAAAATTTGAATGAATTTTTTTATTCTGCGGAAAATATTCAAAAAAATTTCAAGGTCTTCAAAGTCTATGATCAACTGGTCAATAAATGTGGTATATAAAAAAGTTCTTCAAGGTCTATAATCAACTGGTCAATAAATTCGTTGGTCAATTTGCTCCAAAATGTTGAATTCGACATAAAAAAAGAGGCCGCAAGAGCGATATCAAATGCCACCTCTGGTGGTACGAATGAGCAAATCAAGTATGTTCCTTTTTTATCATCTATCAAAAGTTATACCCCTAAAAAATCTACATATCGACACTTAAATGGTACATGGATTTGTAGGTATTTTGTGAGTCAAGGGTGTGTAAAACCATTGTGTGATCTCTTAATATGGCCCGACCCAAGGATTGTGACCGTCTCTCTAGAATGGCTTGAGAATATCCTTAAGGTTGGTGAAGTTAATATCTATGCTTAGTTGATTGATGATGCCGAGGGGCTGAAAAAGATTGAGAATTTGCAGAGTCATGACAGCTATGAAATATTCGAGAATGTTGTTAAAATTCTTGAGACATATTGGTTGGAGGAAGAAGATGAAGCTGTGGTTGATGGTTCTCAAACTGGTTTCAACTTCAGTGGAAACAATGTTCAAGTTCCATATGGTGGATTCAATTTTAACAGTTAAAGGTATTTTTGAATGTTACCTTTTGGACCTGATTTTGTACACGTTTAATTGTATTGACATTTAAACCTGGAAATCTTAGCAAGTTAATTTGAACTTGCAGGGTTTTGAGGCACGATGAAGTACGTTGGTGCGGTCAAAGGTCAAGTTCGGTCAGGTCGGGTTGAGTTGTCAGGTCAGGTCAGGTGCGGTCAGGTCGGTCAGAGCATCTAAAGTAGTTTGGCCAGGTTAGTCTTCTCTTAAAGAGATGTAAAAGGTGGGTCAGTTGTTTCCAACATTTGACAGGGTTCGCTTGAGGTAGTTGGAGTTGTTTGTATCATTTTTAATCAAATTCTAACAATATATTGGACTCTATTATTTCAGTTATGTTTTTGTATCTTTCATTCTTCTAAACAACATTACTTTTGTTAGTGTATCATTCAAGTATCTAACGGATCAAACAGACTGAATATTTTTTTTAATATACTTTAGCGCGGACAACATTTAAATGGTTTTATTTAAAGATTCAGGTTAGTTATTGTAATCAGATATTATCTATAGTCACAACGATGCATAAATATATAATTTAGTCACAAGGATACATCATCTTTTAATACTTTCGTTTTAGGGGCCGTCGGGATTACTTAAGAGAACTACCTATCCTCTTCTAAGGCAAGCATAAACAGAAGGTGCCAAAACACAATGCAAGAAATAATGTTTAAATTTGCTTCTTCTAATTGCATTATTAATTGTTTGGGTGTCTGAAACTTGTGTTTATTTGAATATTTACGGAGATTTGGGATTGCTCATAGGAACTGCTTATGTTTTTTAAGCACATAATCATTCTAACAAAACACAATAGATAAAAAATATTGGCAATTATGCTTATATAACAATTTAAGAAGTAGGACAATCAATAGTTGACATCAGACTGATGTTTTAACAATATCATATTGATCTTCTAATAGTGTTAACACCTTAATATTGCAACCATTTTCACAATGTTAGATTGATCTTCTAATAGGCCAACACCTTGATATTGCAACCATTTTCAGTTGAAAATATGGAGGGGTCATGATGAGACACAAAGTTGCTCTAAATATCCTTAATGACTGGAGATGAAAAAAACATGGACAAAGCAGAAAAAGCATATAATGAAAAAGTTTTTCGCACTAAAATAATTGGTGCCTTCGATGCTATGATTGTACATCAATAATGTATGTGTATATAATCTACTTTGTTTTGCGAACAACTTCTATAGTTTTGTTTGATGTGTTAATTTAGTAGTTCATGTTTATGCGGCAACCTTTGTAAGCAAGGTGCACTTGGATAATAAGTGTGTTTAACGATATTTTTAATTGATATACAACCTTATTGGATTCTACAAGACTTGATACCTATATCTCTGTTTACTATTATTCACTTATAACTTATTATTCCGTTACAAGAAAATTTCATACAGTTTACGTTCGTTCTTCTTTTTTACTTTATTCACACACTTAACTTTTTGATGCAAAAACCCTCTAAAATCCCGTGGATTCCACGGGTCTATAAGCTAGTTCATATATATACTAGCAGGGTACCCGCGTTGCGAACATCATAATTTAAACATCATATATGTCATATTTACTAGAGCTGTAAACGAACTGGACGAACACGAACGGAGTTTTGTTCATGTTCGTTTGTTTAATTTTAACCGGAGAAATAAACGGACACGAATGCATAAATAGACGAATTTTCTTGTTCATGTTCGTTTATTAAGTTGTTCATATTCGTTTATGTACGTTCATTAAGACACTAAACGAACATAAAATATCAAACATAAAAGAACATAGACAACCAATATAAACTTTATTAAATTATGCTCAATATAAGTGTTGTCTTGTTTAAATAAACCAATTTTAAAATTATATAATTAAAATATATGAAATACAATTTTAAAACCGATAAGAAATCGCATTATTGGGTTCGGGTCTAATCGGGTTCAGGTTATATCAAGTCGGGTTATCGGGTTATTTCGGGTTGCCTTGGTTGAAGCATCATATTTATACTTTTTTGTGTAAAGTTATATGTAAGATTATCTTTTTTAATTTATTTTGTTAAGGCATGTGCAAAAAATTTGTGGTTACCTGTTGTCTCTAATTTGATTATAACTATATTATTAAAAAATAATAAAATAATAAAAATTATTATAACATCTCTTAGTGGTCAAATTCTTATATTATATCTTCTCATACCATTTTATATTATCTTTTCTTAGTGGTCAGATAGTCTTAGGGTATTTGTACATATTACTATATATATTATATGTCGTTTAATACGACGCCGTTCCACTACCAAACGACGTCACTCCAATGCTGGGCTCCCGTTTTTTTCCTTTTTTCTGGCCAGTCAATTAAAGACACGACCTGATCCAGTGACCTTGCCCTAGATATATGGTTACATACTTAGAACCCTAAAAACACGGACAGATAAACATCCGCCTACCACACGCTCCGCATTTTGACATCGAAAGTAATTTCTCAGTCTCTTTTGCGTATGTTTCTGTAATCAACCACCTATAACTGTGGCCGTAAACAGGTAAATTAAATACTTTGATTTACGGGATTTGTTCTTCGTTAGATTATTGTGGATTTATGATAATTAGTTATATTTTGCACCATTTCTAATGTGGGTTTATGATATTTTGCTATTTTTTTTAATGTTTTGACTGTGGCCTCAAACAGGTAAATTAAATACTTTGATTTACGGGTTTGTTCTTGGTTAGATTATTGTGGGTTTATGATAATTAGTTATATTTTGCACCATTTCTGATGTGGGTTCAAGCTATTCAGAATTGATTTGATTTTCTTGTTTACATTCGTTAATTTTAATAATTTAAATGAGTTGTAAAGAAATAATGTGACTAAACTAAGATTGTTTGTTTATTCTAAATTCTGCAATTATTCTTTTAATGAATTCTTAAGTGTTTTTGTAAGACCTTAAATCTATCAACTTTAACACAAATATAAGAACTAGATGAAGTAAAGATGGTGACTTGATATGGATAAAGTGTGGCGTTAAAACTAGAGAGAATAAGATGAAAATGAAGAACTTTTATTCAAGAGGCACACACACTTACACACACAAGCACACACCTCAAATGAGCTTTGAGGTGTTTATATAGTGATTACAAGATGATGCCCTAAGGCTTTCTATGGGCTTAGGCTTGGGTTTGGTTTTTCTTTTACACTTAAATGCTTACATAACATAACACTCAACATATTAGCTTACCAAGTCCAAAGCCCAATGACTATTCTAATAACAAAAACTACGACACATTACAACGTTACAATATATGAGAATGACCATCACTTTCTAATATAATTTTTAATGCTAACAATCTCCCCCTAAGGGGTGGTCATTCGAATGATGCTCCACGTGATTAGGTCTTCTTTGTTCTTTGTTGTTGACCGTTGTATGTCGTAGTAGAATAGTCTTTAGACTTTGTTCCTTCATGCTTTGTGATCTTTGATGATTGACTTTTCATCGTTCTTTGTTCTTTTGTGATGTGGAGTAATCTGCCTTTCGTCACTTCTGTGTCTGTGGTGGTTGTTCGCCATTCCAACATGCTCATACATCTTTAGTCTTTATGATACATGCATTTGTTGTTCCCGTCCTTTCTCACAGATCTTTGTCACTTTACTTCTGTAGATTCTTTCACATTGCGTAGAATCTTTCTTTGATCTTTTCTTTGTTTTGATCTTTGATGAGAACTTTCCTTTGACGTCGAGATGCATGTATGAGCATGTGGAATCTGTCGCCATGGAGGTGATGTGTAGCTGCATGAAAACAGTTAGCAATAAATCAACCGGTACTTACAGATAAGGAATTAGAGATCGTCAACAGTATAGTGTGAAGACTCCTTCTAACTCTTATCAAGGCCGTTCCTATGTCAGATACTCTCGAGGGAGCTTACAAGACCTACTTAGTAGCTCAATGACTGGGTGAGTCGCTGGGGATCACTCCACGACTGTAGACCGTTAAGAAACCACCGCAAACACTAAGCGTAACCCACAAGCAGTTACCGAAGTGACCTGCTATCAGGGCTGTTAGACCCTGGCAGGATTTCCGTTTAATCATTGAGAAATACATTTGTATATTCTCTCATAAACGTTCTCGGCAGATTGCTAAGATCTGCGAAGGACTCGATGATTTACAGCTGGTGTCCATTGATGAGAACACCAGTTGTAGAAGTACTAAGTGTTCCTAAGAGATCTTTTGATGAATCTCATGGCTCTAGGCTCGATAAGTGCACACTTAGGTTTCCTATGCGGAGACTAGGGAGGTGTCTCCAGTTTCTAGATTACACCGGTTCCCCGTGCGAATGAAACAAGTTCTTTTAAGAGAACTTGAGTGGCTAGAAGGTTAAGTGCAGTGCGTCACTGGGTCCATAACGGCTTCATCTTCAATACCGGCGTCACCTTAGTAACAACCAGTAGCATACAAATTGAACCCGGTGTCTGCCCTAAGGTTGAACATTTGGAGGGCTATTTCTTTTCACCCTTTTTCATAACTTTTCTTTTTAATTCTTCAACCCCTTCTTTCTCCTTTCTCATTTTCTCCTTTTTTCAATCATACCTAAGGAATTCTAGTTCTAATCTATTGGATTTGTCCTTGGGTAGATCCCTCCGGCTTAGGCGGATCATAAGACGGTTTTTCCTAACCTTAGTCACCATAAAACTCCATGACTATCCTATAATTGCCATGAAACCATTTATGAAAATCTCTCAAAGTGTTTATGATAATAAAACACATTGTTGTTACCACTTTGAGAGTTTTGCAGTTTTTGAAGGACTCCCCCTTCACATGTGCTCATGGATAATTAAGAAATTTGCACATGCGGGAGGAGTTTGCACTTTTTGAATAGATCCACCTTCAGTGAACAAGACCACTTCGAGACACGTTTACATCACTAGTTAGACTAGCTTGAAATTATTACCCGGCCTGGTCAAGTCCAAAGAAAGTTTCTCGAATTGGTACATTCTACTTAGACAAGTCCTATTCGAGACACGTTTACATCACTGGTTAGACCAGCTTGAAATTATTACCCGTCCAGGACAAGTCTTTTCGATAACTGACATTTAAGTTTCGTCAATTCGAGGGTTATAACTGAGTCGAGCTCTTTTTGAGATTCATCCACATCTTTAAACATTTTTTATCACATTTTAATCACGTCTTCTCCCCCTCAAAAATAGCATCTCGTGATATTTTTGATATCAACTGATTAATTGAAAAGCTTTTTGGAGAGATAGACGGATTTGTTTTAGCATGAAATCGGAACATTTTTGTTTTTGTGAAATACTCCCCCTCAAAACTTGCATATGTTTTTGAGAATGTTAACCTTTTTAAAGTTTAGAGGGAAGGAGTCGTCTTGAAGCAAAATTCTGAAAGAGAAATAAGTTTCAGATATGATGAATTTTGCATCAAGGTTTTTTGAAAAAAACAAAGACTTCTCTTTGTTTGAAAAGGAATGTCGCACTGAGACGTACAACAGTGTCCATTTTTAGGATAAGTGCCCTTTTTGATGAAAATCATTTTTGCGTAGCACTTTCCTTTCTTTGAAAACTCGAGTTGTGCACTGTAAGGTGTACACAAGTCATTTTGATGATGAGCACCGATTTTGATAGATTTTGAAAATCTTTTGAAAAATCTTGAAAAGGTGGTGCTCAGAATGTAAGAGATTTTTGAAAATCTAATTAACATTAGATCAACAATCATGGTCTTGAGCTTAAAGATTTTGAAAGTTTTTCCAAAGAAAACTCAAGCCAGATAAAAGTATGGTTCTCATTTTAGGATAAGTGCTCGAAAAAATATTTGAAATCTTTGTTTTGATTAAGCACTTTCCTTTCTTTGAAGTGCGGGTCCTGAACTGATGTGTCCAGAAGCCATTTTGTTTTTAGGATAAGTGCTCAAAAAATATGTAAAACCTTTGTTTTGATTTAAGCACTTTCCTTTCTTTGAAGAACGAGTCCTTAGCTGTAGTACTAAGAAGTCATCGTGTTGAAGCGCGGGTTTCGTACTGAAGTATACGAAAGCCATAGTGAAGAATTTTTTTTTGGAACGACATGTTTTAGAAAAACATTAAAAGAACTCCCGTTCAAGCATCTGTACATGTCCGTATCATTTTTGAAAGACATTTCTAGACACGTACAGAATATTGATTTATACGAGAGACATGTCGTGAGAAGAATATTTTTGGATTTTTTGATTTTATATTGTTTTTGTATTTTTTGAAAATTTTATATTTTTGTATTTTGTTTTTGTTGGTTTTTCAAATTTTATATTTTGTTTTTGTTTAATAAAAGAAATGGAAAATCAAAAATAGAAGATTGAAGGAATGATTTTATAGAATTTACAGAATTTGAACCCTCTGAAGAACTGGGTTCTGAGATAGTTGAAGCACCTGCAACCAAAGACAAAGAGGTTTCACAAATAACAGTGTTAGAAGTACATGAATCATCACTCTGAGGGTGTTGACTATCAACAGTTGTAATGGTTGCTACTTGCTTATCCTAATGGTTATCACTATTATTTGTCTTGGTGCAACTATCAAAAATCTTTCCTGTGGGAATCCATCTAAGACCAACTGTTTTAAAAACTTTTTCCATGGGAATCCACCTAAGGTAAGATCTAGACGTAGTCTTCTTATCAGATGCAGCGGAAGTCTCAGTCTTGGAAAAACTACATCCTTTAGATATCCACCTATTAGGTTTCTTAACCTCATGCTTCTTATCAACGGGTTTGTTTTGCTTTGGTGTCTTAGTGGATTGTGTCTTGACACTTGACTTTCTTTTCTTGAGAAATTGTGCAATACATGCATCGTGATTAGCTGAAAAAACACATTTTTGACATGTAGGACAGACAAATTCAACATCTTTGTTTAACACAGCAATTTTAACTTTGTCACTACAGTCTTTTGAAAATTGTTTGTTGTTCGATGAGACCTTGGAATTCTTTGTGTTGCATTCTACGTTCCTAGCAATCTCTTTTGTGCCATTACTCTTAGATGCAAGCCAATCCCTAGTGTTTTGTTGATTGTTCCTAGGTAATGGTTTACTACTACTAGCAGTGCTTTGGAATCTTGTAGAATTCATCACACTAGGTTTTGCACCTAAAATTCCGTCTTTTTGAAGTTGTGCCTTTTTCCTAGCTTCTTCTAGATGGTGATTTTGGACCATGTCATTAGAACCAACAAATTCTTTAACAGTGTTTGTGGTCACATTCGGAGTACTATTCCTAGAAGAGCCAAGTGCACTCACATTTGTGTTATTTTCAACAACCAATTTTTGTTTTTCAACAATCTTTTCAATTTCCTTTTTCATGGGCAAGGGTTGTGGAGTGACTGGTTTTGTCAAATCCTTTTTCTCATCGACTTTTGGAGCAAACCGGGAAATTGACATTTTTGGTTTTTCGACCGTTTTTGAAACATTTGGTTTCTCCGAAGTCGATGGTTTTGCAAACTTAGTATCCACACCCTTCCCTTTTATACTTTTAAGTTGAGCTCTCAAAAGATCATTTTCCTTTTTCATGTCCTTGTAGGCATGCTCATACGACAATTTGTCATACTTGCATTTCTCTGATTTTCGATCAAGTTGTTTGAAAAATGACATGTTTTCTTTTTCAAGTTTTACAAGAGCATTTTCATATTTTGAAACAATTTCGGATGTCTCAGCTCGCAGTCTTTCATCGTCCTCAACAGAATATGTTTGTAAAATGATGGACATAATATCAGTAGACATAACAGCTTCGAAAAGAGAATCATTTAGGTTTTCTAAAACAGTGATTTGCTCAAAAGATTCATTAGCTTTCTTTATCAGGGATTTGTGATCCGTGACGAAGTCAGCTGTTTCTTTCAAAAATGCTTGTTCAAAATGAATTACTCGAGCATGAATGTTATTAATTTGAGGAGCAAATTCATTTTCAAGAATCTTTTTAAGTTGTAAATGAACCGTGGAATTCCAATTGATCTCATTTAGTCGCGTTTTAGATTCTAAAGTCGTTTTAAGTTGCCCAAGTCTGGTTTTAAGATCATCAAGATATCCCCTTGCAGCACTTTTGTTAAACGTGTTGTTTGAGGAAATCTGTTCCATGTTTGAAATCGATTTGGATACAACTACCTTTTTGGAAAACATTTTTGAGAATGGTCGTTTTATGGAAAACACATACGGTTCTTTTTGTGGAACAAAAGTAATTCCCGAAAGTTTGTTCAATTTGTTGTAATCAATGGGTTTCAAATCCTTTTGTTTCATTTTATTTATGCTCTCTTCGACAAGTTTCATCGTTTGCACAGAATCCCGAACGACGGGAGGATCATGTTTGGTGTAAATAAGATTACCATTATACAAAACATTCTGTTCTTGCTGAGCTTTCTTGAGATTACAAGGAGTGTTGTTACCAAGAGCCACTTTATGTTTCGTATGGTAAATCGGATTAGTTTGATTTGAAATCATTTTCATTGTTTGACTTGACTGACCCGACTTAACCACTAGTTCCTCTAGATGTGCAATCATGTGTTCTGACCCTACGATTTCATCCAAAAGTTTATCTTCTTTCTTTGCAAATTCCTTTTTCAACTCATCCATTTCTTTTTCAAGATTGGTATAAGCTGTTTTTTGTTTTGAAAGTTGGTTTGTTAACTCAGAGATTTCTTGTTTTAAAGAGTTAATGGTTTTTGTTGAACTGATTTTAAGAGTATCACATTTGTTTTTCCATTCCCTATCTTTAACAAGTAACTTCTTATAACCAATTTCAAGTTCTGACTCGCGTTCTTTGTGAATTTGAAAACTTTTTGCATTTTCCTTGTATCTCTCAAGCTCAGTGGTCAATATCTCATTCGCGGCCTTAACATCGCGATTGACCTTTTTTACTTTCTCAATTTCAATGCTACAGTTATTCAATAATGATTCAAAGAAAGCATGGGTTTCCTCATCATTAGCACCATTTTGTGCAACTTGAACTCCATTAGGATTCATATCTGGAGTTTCATAGTTAACATTGCTATTAACTTGTTCCCCCACATATGTATCGTAATTAGGTTCAGGAGATACATAATGTGGCTTCTCATGAGCAAACAGATTAGCATCATTACCATAATTTGGTACCTCATGGAGTGGATCTGAATCATAAGTAGGAGGAAGATCAGAATCACTGCTTGATGCTGTTGCCTGCTGATTTGCCCTAAAGTTGTAGGTTTCATTGAGATCTGCGGAATTTTCATTAACTCTTGTTGTAGCTATGAAGTTGTTTTCCTCAGCAGTCAACGGTATTCCCGATTCTTCTTTATTGGCTAGCATCAACAAGTACTGGATCTTTTCAACCTTTGTCATTGCATTGACATTGTAATGATTACCAATATCACTGTGGTGAATTTCAGATGTAGGTTTTTGAATTGAAGTCATAAAACAATCAATCCCATTTTGATTAAGCACATTCTGATTCACAATCTGATCCATTTGATTTCCTACATACTGCCCTGCATATTGCATCTGATTCCCCATCTGTATACTCGATGCATATCCTTGCTGATTGTTGTTGTGTTGTTGGATGTTTAATCCCTTGAAGAATGATGCAAAACCATTGGACAAAGCACTTGTGATACTATCATGGTGAGTTGCCATTGATGAATGATAAAGTTGATCTTGGATCGGTTCAACGAAGTAGGAGTTGTGTTTAGTGTAAGTTGATGCAAGTTTTTTATGGTGAAAAATTTGATCTAAAACCTTAAAACCTCAATAACTTCTTCCCGGAGCATTTTTAGGCTTTGAAACGTAGATATTCATTCAACGTGTCCTTCTTATCTGTCTCACGGTCGTTTTGACAGGTATTTCGTCCAAAACGGAGTTACGGTTCAAAAGTTATGGCCGTTTGAAGTTTGGTTGTCAAAAAGTCAAATTCTTATGCGTAAACCCAGAAACTTATGCGTAAACAGTGAATCTTACGCTTAACTTCAAATCTTACGCGTAATAAAAGTTATGTGTAAACTTTTAGGTTATGCGTAAAAATTAAGGTTATGCGTAAACAGAATGTTTATGCGTAAGCTTTGATTTTTACGCGTAAACTTTGAGTTTATGCGTAAGAATGTTACGTGTAAGGTTTGTTCAACCAAACTGATCTCTCAAACTTGTCCAAGCTTGAAAGATATACCGTGTCGAAGTATTCCACTAACTTATCCAAGCTAGGGAAGTACCGAGTCACCGTTGCACGAAGAGAGAACCTTTGAAGAAACTTAAGCGTAGAAAATAGTTACTTACGCGTAAGATTAAACTTATGCGTAAGTTGTGACTTATGCGTAGAACTTAGGCGTAGAAACTCTTCAGCGTAGGACTTAGGCGTAGAATCTTAACTTAAGCGTAGGACTTAAGCGTAGAAATACAACTTATGCGTAGATAATCAACTTTAAGCGTAGAAAGAGGGTTTTGACCAACTTTATGCGTAGAAAAGGGGTTTTGACCTCAAAGTTATGCGTAAACAGTACTAAAAGGTATGATTTTCAGCTAAAAACTTGGTAGTGCCCGTCCTTTTACGCGTAAGATGACCAAAGTCTCAAAAATCCGAGTTTTTCCAACCAAAAACACTTTTTCCACTTGTTTCTTTTGATCAAATCTTTCCCAAAACACTTAGAAACACTAAAACTTCAATAAAAACTACAACTTTAACACTAAAACACTTAAAGATCAAGGCTTTTTGCAAGAAAAGTACACGTTAAATATGAAAAACGCAACTTTTGACAAAAAACTTGATACAAACGATTTCCACACACTCCTAAATCATTGTTAGGCGAATGATACCACTTGTAAGACCTTAAATCTATCAACTTTATCAAAAATATAAGAAACAAAGATGAGGAAAGATGGTGACTTGTAATGATATAAGTGGCGTTAAGATTAGAGAGAATAAGAGATGAAATAGAAAGCTTTTATTCAAAGAAACACACACACTTACACACACAAGCACACACCTCAAATGAGCTTTGAAGTGTTTATATAGTGAATTACAAGATGCCCTAAAAGGCTTTGCCATGGGCTTTCTAATGGACTTGGGCTTGGACTTGATTTACATGAATTATAAAAGGCTTACTAACATAACTCTTAACATATTAACTTACCAAGTCCAATGCCCATTGACTATTCTAATAACAAAAACTACGACACATTACAACGTTACAATATATGAGAATGACCATCACTTTCTAATATAATTTTAATGCTAACAGTTTTAAATAATGTGACTAAACAAAGATGAGGTCGATGGTTCTCCTTGAAAAGTTATTGGTACTTTCTTTTACTTTTTTTTTCACTTCAATTCTACTTTACATTATTATTATTATTATTATTATTATTATTATTATTATTATTATTATTATTATTATTATTATTATTATTATTATTATTATTAAACTTTCATTTATTAAAAACATAATAATTTACAGAAAGTTGGAAGGGAGTCTAGACACAAGTTGCGCTCCCACTCCTTTCTGAATACAAAAGTTTAATATATGAAAGATAAAAATACCACTCTTAGCATTATTGGAGTGGCTAGCAGCAATAGATTTAATACGTGAAAGTGTGTCCAAAGGCTCCGCATCAAATTCCTCGAAAGTAGAGAAAGCAAATGGTATAAACTTGTACCCGTTGTCCTCACATTTTGATGCATACTTCTTTTTTTTCTTCTCCACAGCGGTGTGCAAGGCTACCCCAGGGGCCCATGAAGTCACCCCAGGACCAACAAAGGGGGATATTATTATTATTATTATTATTATTATTATTATTATTATTATTCATTACTAATTAATTTCCTAGTATCATTTACTTACGGGATTTGCTAATGAGTGCCCAGAGGGCATCTTTTAAACTATAAATACATGCAATTAATCTTAACTACTTATAATGTGAAAATAGTCAAAGTGGAAAAGTGAAATCTTAATTTTTGATCAATCCTCAAAATACCCTTGCAATTGTGGATTTCGTGTACAACAGCCATGTCAAATCAATATAATAAGGAAATGTGGATTTGGTCAATATTGAAAACCTTTTTATTGAAACGTTAACACCATGCAAAATCATGCCCATATTGAAAACGTCATTGGTCTACAGCCCATCAAAAATAATAAGGAAACCATATGAACATTGAAACTTCTCTGCTACACATTATGTGAACTATTGGAATTAAATCACGGCTAGACATCTATCTTAGGCAATGATAATCAACAGCTGGACATTTATCTTAGGAAATGATAATCAACCATAATGTACACATATATCTCCTCTCTTATATGTCTCTATGTAACCTTAAAAAAAAAAAAAAAAAAAAAAAAAAAAAAAAAAAAAGCCACCCTAAAATTTCTGCCGCCACCGCGACTCTATATATCTACCGCCTCTAACCCCATCAAATAAATCCTCCGTCTCCGCCACTCTCGTTTTGATTGTTTGGTTGGTGGTTTAGGTGGTGTTTTCAGTTGTTGCTTGTTTATGTGTTAATTGTTGTTCTACTGGTTAAGTCGATGGTTATTTGCCAGTTTTGGTAGGTTTACTGTTGGGTTTCAATATTTTGGTGCTTTGTGTTTCTCGGTTGTTAAACTGAGATCCAACCGCCGAACAAGAAACCAAAGCAATTGAATTTAGTTAGATCTGTAAAACGTTCATTGTGTTTAGGTTTTCAGTTATGTGATAGGCCGGTGGTGATAAAATCGTTCAATGGCAATGACTTTTGTTAGATCTGTAAACCGTTCAATGATGTTTTTAGATATGATACAAAGGCCAATAACAGTTTATCTGATGGTGATAAAATCATATTTGTTTTTTGTATAAGTTTTGGATGTGGTTACAAATCTAAATATGGATGAGTCTGGTATGGTGGTAGAAAGTTTGTATTATGTTTGCTTGTGTTTTTTGTGATATTACTTGGTTTTTATTGTTTTAGATCTATCTTTCAATGAGGTTGGTTCGGTTGTAATTTCAGTGGTAACTTTGGCTACTTTTCGTTCTTGGCTGTAATATGTTACCGGATATATTTTCGTTTCTCGGTTTGAAAAATTGACACATTTGTTGCGACCAAAATATGATTTTTAGTTTCTCGCTTTGAAAAATTGAATATGAGATTTATTTAGCAACCTTTTTATAAAACTAGGCAAATTCTCGCATAAAGCGACGAGTTTATAGCGCAAATAATTATACTTGGGAAATTATGATTTTGGTTCGACCTTTGATACTAAGTGTATTTTTCTAAAAGTTTATATAGTGTATTTTTGAAAAGTTGTCAAAGTTCAGAATTTTTCAAGAAATGAAAATTTACGTTGGCAAGTTTTTTCAAAAGTTGTCAAAATTTAAAATGTTTTAAAAGTAATTTAGTACTATATTAATTTAATTTTCAAAATTCTAAGATTTAAATTTCGAAAAAAGATAATTTTTTATAAATAATAGACATATGTTTGTGTTTATGAACAACAGGCGAACTCAATGCACATTAGAAAAAAAGTGAAGAGGGCGAAAAAATTAACTTTGATAGTCAAACTAACGGAAAATAAACTAGAACAACCGGTATAACCTGAACTCTTCAAAAACTATATACTGCTGCTGCTAGACGCATGTAAACATCTATTAAATACAACACTCAACTATTATTATTACAGTTTTAATTGACTACTGCAACTTAAGACAACACTATCAGAAAAAGAATGCAACCTTGCCATCAGAAAACTATTGTATCTTGAAATAATATTATCGGAAAATGATTCCCTTGCGCTACAAAAACAATATGTTCACCATCGAAATTTGGTTGAAACTAGATGCCGCTGCCGGACACTATCAAAAGAGCAATGCAAACATGCCATTAGAAAAACAATGCAACTTAAACCAATATTACCAGAAAGTGGTTCCCTTACGCTAAAAAAACAATCTTCCAAAAAAATAATTCGCCATCAAAATTTGGTCCAAACTAGATCCCGCTGCCGGTAGGCGCGGGTACTCGGCTAGTATATATATATATATATATATATATATATATATATATATATATATATATATTTGGTGCAAACGGGTGAATTATATTAATACTCAAAAATTTACATCATAAGTCTACAACTGGTTTGGACACTCCCCAAACCAGATACAAAGAATAGCAATACATCAATTGTTATAACAAACAGCTAAAACAAAACAGCAAAACATTCAATACTGATGATCCATCAATGACTAAATCCCAGCAGCACCAAGCCACAGGAAATAGATTCACCACTATGCACCAAACAATCTAGCTACATTTCCCCTCCTTTCTCCATTAAAAGCACTCAACCTGCCACACACACACACACACACACACACACACACACACACACACACACACACACACACACACACATATATATATATATATATATATATATATATATATATATATATATATATATATATATATATATATATATATATATATATATATATATATGAGGGAGGTTAACGTAAGATAGTGACTAAAGTAAGTTAATGTAGGAAGTAATCTACACCGTTGGATGTATCATCAAAAATGATGTTTATTAGATCAAAACGAGCGTTGTAGCCCGCGCGTTGCGGCGGGTGTGTTTGTGTGAATGTTATATGTTTGTTGGTTTATAACGTTTTCTTTTATAAACATCGTTTTTCATCTAACCTATTCTGAGGTTCTATTTAAAAAAATCGTTTGTGTGATATTTGTGATTACATTTTATGTTTTGTGATTATTTTTAAAATTTTGTAATGTTTTATTTTACTGAAGGTGGTTTATTTTTTATTTTTTTTTAAAGTTGTGATTATTTTTAAAAGCTTGTAGTGTTTTATTTTATAGAAATCGAGCGGGGTTGCCTGCGCGTTGTTGCAGGGCATTTTCCGCTCTTCCCCCACTCCCTTTTTCGTTGTATTTCTAATCATTTATTTGTTATTTTATATATATTTCTTGTTTTTTTTTGCCACCCCGTCGCAAGATCACCATCACCTGCTTTATACATGGTAACACCCCAAGTGATTTCCCCTTAGCTGATTTTATTGTTTTACCAAAACTCTAATTTAATAAACTTTTAATAAAAGCGATTCTATAACAAATCTTTCTATAAAACCATTTTTGTAATATAAAAAACGTGTGGATTTTTTTTTTATCCGTGACTCGGTCTGAGTTGGTGACTCACCGAGTATTATTTTTTTTTTAAATTTATATGTTTTTATTTTAAATCCATTCCTGTTTGGTTTTTTAGATCTAACGTTTTTTTTTTTTTTTTTTTTTTTTTTTTTTTTGTAGTGCCACTGCTGTAGCCGCCACTCTCTTGCCGGAAAAAGATACCACTGTTCCGGGAAATGACCGTATTGCATTTGCCAAATTTATAAATAAAAACGCGATTCGGGAAAAATATTGAAGTTTGTACTGAGTTTTATGGGAAAATCAATTTTGAGAACAATGGCGCAAGTTTCGTAATTTTTCGAGTCCGTTTGGTGTGTCAAATGAGCCCCGGAACGTTATCGTGAAAAGATTAGCCAAAGTTGGCAAAATCACCCCCTACGCCCCTATGTTTCACTTTCTACCTTCAGTTTTTAATTTACATTTCATACCCTTCCCATTTAATATTTAAACTTTTTTATTTTTATTCTATTTCATTTTATAGAAACACACACTCACACCAAAGTCTTTCTCTCTCAACACCTTCGCCGGAAAACTCATAAATTCCGGTTAGCACAAGCAGATCCCGGCGCCGGTGACCGGAAAATTTTCTGACCAACTCCTTTTTCCCTCCCAATCGATAGATCGGCGTATCTATATTCTTTTTTTTAGATCCATACACGGTTTCTTTTTTTCTTTTTTCTTTTTTTAATAATCTATGCTTTAATCTATTTTTTTTATCCATACGTATTTGGTTATTTTTTTAATCTATATTATTGATTTGTTAGATCTAACTATGCTTGGTTTTTTTTTAAGATCGGTACACAGTTTTTTTTTTTTTTTTTTTTTTTTTTTTTTTTTTTTTTTTAATTATTAATCTTTACGTTTTTTTTTAAAGATCCATTATTTTTTTTTTAAAATTTATATGTTTTTATTTTAGATCCATACGTGTGGTTTTTAAGATCTAACCTTTTTTTTTGTTTTTTTTTAGTGCCCCCGCTAGCTCTTGCCGGAAAAAGATACCACCGTTCCGGAAAATATTTGTGATCGCCGGGAAAAATTGTGTCGTTGCCGGAAATTGTTATAAAGTTTATGTATTGTAAATTTGAATTTGTAATTTTTTTTTAAAATCCGAATGTATATGTATTTTTTTTTTTTAAATCCGAATGTATATGTATTTTTTTTGATTGTTTTTGTATAGATGTTCTACATGGTTTACTCTTGAAGGAATAAGTACACAATTAACAGTACGTATAACAGTAAAGTATAACCATTCGAAGCTGTTTTACTGTTTTACTGTTATTCCAACTGTGCGGTACACATTTTGATGCACGCAAATCCTGGGTTTTAGATATATATATAATTACTTGAATGTCAGTTCAGTAAATAAGTTGAAGTTGATGGCAAATTTGTAACCGAGTGATGAGTGTGTTGACGCGCTTTCCTTCCACCAAAAGTTTGTTTATTACTCCGTATTTTCATAACCATATATTTTTCCTATTTCAAATTTTTAACGATATAAATTATATCAATATACTAAAGAGAGGGCTGCTCCCCCCCTTTGCTTTCACCAAACTTTGTGGTACAAGCACATTAGCATGTATTACTATCAAAATTGCTCCCCCACACACTTTTTTTAACTTGCTACAATGCATATGGGTGTATGTGTACAGGGTTAGCAACAGTGTTTTGCTGCCTCCCCAACTCCTTCTTCCACACCCACACACACATATTAATTAACGGCTAAAAAAATAACAGGGGTGTTCTTGAAGCTTCTTCCACAAACACATACACACGCAATTATCATATCACAGTAACTCCAGGTACGTTTTTGATTTTGTTTATTATGGTTTACTTTTAGTTGATTAATGGTTTAATTGAGTTGTTTCTTTTCGAGTTTTTTTAATTCTGAAATTAGGGTTTTGTTAATTTGGGTTTTTTTGATGATTTTTTTGCAGGTTCCCTTGCCGTTGCTGAGATCTTCAAGGTACCTCATTGGTTATGTGATTAGATATCGTTTTGTTGATCTGTTTGGGATGCTATATATAGCTCTATCTTTGCTCAAAAACGCTATTTTTGCTTTTATTATTGTGCGTGTTACCTGTTTAAATATGAGAACCAGAAGCAAAGTTGTGCCTACAGCCGATAGGGAGCAGCTATCAGAACAGGGTGGGTTTGTCACCCCTGTTGCTAATGTTATGAACTGATAAAACAGCTTTTAAAAAAAAATCTTATAAAAAATCATGTTTTCATGCTCATTGTAACAAAGCGCAAGTACGAAAAGTATCGAAAGAAGGCTCAGGATTATAGATATTGGGTTCCGTAATGGTAAGTGTCAAATTGCTTTCTGATCTCGCTTATTTCACTACATATATTTTTCCAGGTACAATTACTCTTTCGTTACCAGTAGGCGCTGAAAAATGAATGAATATGACGGTCTGTTGTAGTGTTTGGTTTTATTTATTACTGTCACCTGTTTAGTGTGAGTTCTAGATGTGGTTATATGAAGTTTAGATTCTGCGAATATGACAGCTGTTCTATGTCTTCCAGGAGTACATATTATGTCTGCAAAACGGCAAAAGATGTTGGAGTTGGAGAAGATGCGGGTGAATTTTCAGAAGGAGTTGGAGCTGTGCAGAAGATGATGATTCTGGAACGGGTGCAGGTTGGGCTTGCGAAGATACGGGAAGAAGATGACGAGGATGGTTACTCAGTTGAAAGTCTAAGTGGACAACTATGTAAGCAAATATGAAACTTTATAAGTTGTATAAACACACCTGTGACAATAGCTTTATGTCTGTAGACTATATAGGAATCGTGCGAAACGTAAGAAAGATGAAAGAGATCGGAGGCCCGATATTGAGGAAGAATATTGAAATCCAAAACTTGAAGTACACATTCTCATGAACTCAAAATTTATATTCATATAACTATTTTAAACATCTGATAACAGCGATTTGTTGGCAGTGGTAACAACGTCACTCTCAATCTTTGGAATGAGATGGCAACAAAATTTGAGTTCCAAATTGCCACACATCTACAGCAACCCGTTATCATGCCAGTTAGTTCCTGTTTGGCCAAACGATTCGCTGGTACTGTACAACTATCGGGAACCCCGGCTACACATTACTCTCTAAATCCTGACCTCCGAGAGGCACACCACATCCGTGCAGTGTAAGTGTGACACCACCTAACTAACACTTTAAAAATTCAAACGTTGCCTAACTGCTGGATGCTAATATAGGTATAATGAAATGCTTGCATCGGTTATGCATCTTGCCTTACCGGCTGCACAACAACAACACCACTTGGCACCTCCTGTTGCTGAACCTTTCAAGATCATAACACTGCTACAAATTAACCACGATACTTTGATGGTAAGTCACAAATACGTTGCATATAATACTTATATATCACTTACCTAACAAATGATATGCTAAAGATGGAGGTTCCGTTGCGTTCAATAAGTTGTGTTAATTACTATTACTTTAACTGTGTAGCATCACACAAACGCCTGAAACAACTGACGCCGGCATGGCAACATCATTAGACGCTAACCAAGGTAAGCCATATGCGGTTACATAAACAAGCTTTTACATTGGTTACCTACCATCTGGGTTACCTTCTTTGATTTTTTTTTGTCGTTATTGTTTTAGGCAACGTGGATTCATATGCGAATAAAAAAAACAGCGCGCGCCTAAAAGAGAAGTAGACCAACACTGCTACAAGCTCGGAGCTCGGAGGGCACCTGTTGTACCGACTCCAACGACACCAGGAATCCATTGTATGCAGGTTTAATGAACAAGCTGGATTTGAAATGAAAATGGTTCCACAATATGATGATCCTATTGTGAATGAGGTAAATTTTCAACTTGGTTCATATGTCCTGTGATATGTTTTTACTTTATCTTAGCTATATATATATTTTTTTTCATGGTGTGACACTCGATGAAAAGAGGACTTTTTTGTGGTGAAGCCGAGGAAAAATTGGTGGAGGTAACTTTTGCTTTTTTTTGGTTGTATTTTGAATATAGGTCAGTGAATTACTTGGTTGTTTTGGTAACAATTTGCTCTTACCCAAGTGTCTTGATGGAGCTCAACGCTTTTTAAAGCGAGATGCGATCTCAATTCCGTCATCGTAAGTACATTAGGTTGAATTGTATTTTATCCGTTGATTTTTTACTTGGTGCTTATACAATAACTTAACTCTTACCCAATTGGTGTTATAAATTTCTAAAAAAACTTGGCAATGTTTTTATCAGTTACTTCTTTTCTTAGTGGCTTTGTCCCCTAACTTTTTTTATTTAATCTAAACGTAGTATTATACTTAAAAAATCCAACATTAAATGAAAAATAAGGAAGAAAATAAAAAACAGAAGTGCCAAATAATCATCGTATAATTATGATTACGCCAATATTTATAAGTAAAAAAGCATATATGTTTGAATTAAGTATAAAAAAGCAAAGGGACAAAAGAATGGAAAAGGAAAAAAGTTAAGGCTGCAACTGTTGCTAAAATGAGTTTAGGAATGAAAATTTGATTGTTGTCTCATTAGTAACCCTTTTGGCTATCATGTATGTAATTTGCAAGGTGGTTGAGTTATGCCTATTATAAATGTAACTTACATTTGCTTGCTTTGTGTCAGGTGTACAAGTTTCATACAGCCTGTGACTACAACAAAGTAGTATAATGATGTAAGTTGTTTCTATTTACGATCTTACTTTTCCATAATCCTTTTAAAAAGTAGACATCATTTATTTGTTCAATTGCAGATAAAATCGTATGAAGATCCTACATCCTTTGAAACTGCCCATGTTGTAAGGATGCACCGTTTTGCTCAACTTTCACCATCTCAAACTGTGAGTTGATTAATAATAGCTATTTGACTTGCTCAATCTTCACATTTTATAGAAATGATGTTTTGTGAGTGTTTGGATTAGCTTATTTTGGTTCCAATATTGCAATATTGCAGCCCCATGTTACTGACGGAAGAACATAATGACGCCAAGAAATCAAGTAACAAGGTGAGTTCAGCGAGTGTAGTTCAGTGATTCAGTGACCGAGTCACAACATATTGAGGTTCGATCGTGTGTGGTTCAATGGGTGTGTTCAGGCTCTGTGTTCATGGGGTGTGTTCAGGGGGTGAGTTTGGTGACTAGGTCAGTGTGTAGGTTCAGAGGGTGTGTTCAGGGGAGTGGCTTCAGTGAGTGGGTGGTTTCAGTGAACGTCTACATCTTCATTCACGGCGTTTAGTTAAAGGGTGTTTGGATTTCTTATTTGTGTGCATGTTTATGGTATTCTCAGTTCCAAATGGGGTGATAACTTTGTGAGGAAACGTTTAAGCTCAGACGAAGGGTGGGTCAGCCAATGGTTCAAAACGGGTAAGTTATGGTAATCTATTTTATTATTACTGTAATAGTGTAATATATTCCAGATGAAATTTTAGAATATTTATAAATACATGGGTTGAAACGACCACCTGTAGATATGTAAAAGCAATTGATCGTGATGTTAGTGGTAATGTGCTTCGTTAAATATACGAATTTTAGTCTTTAGTGTTTAATTATGGTTGTGATTTTTCCAGGAAGAAAAGAGGGGGATCAGAAGATGGTTGCTTCGCCTTTTGGTGATGATCATGGTGGATGGTGTAATGGTTGTGTTTTGGGTTTGTGTTTGTATTTGTATTTTGCTATCACTGCCATGTTGATAATCGTATTTGTTCAAAAAAAGTGTTCCCGAAAATATTTTATACAGTTAAGGAGTTTTTGTTAACTGTTTTTCGATATAATTACTTCGCTGGAACTGTTTTTCGATATTATACAGTTAGGTGCTAAACCGGGGGCTGAAAAGGATGGACTTGGGTGCTGGAATGGTCGTTGAAGTGGGTGCGTATTGATGCTGAAATGGGACTGAAATGGGTGCGTTAGGGGCTGAAGTGGGGGCGGTAATGGGTGGTTTACATCTGAAAAAAGGTGCTAGAAGATGATGGTTGCTTGGCATCATCTATTGATCAAAAACTGATATTTGAGAAGCGATGTTTAAGAAAGCGAGTATTAGATATTGGAGGACATTGCAAGGTTTATGGCCCGTGTTTTGTATCTGAAAGTGGGCCTGCAAGCTGGAGTGATAGTTCTCTAAACAGCGTTGGTATGGAAACCTAGCATGTAAGATTAGTCGGTGTTCAAGGCGAAGGTAAAGGATGTTCGGTTAGTTCTTTATTTATTGGCGCTGCAGCTGTTGGGAATGGTGGTACAAGAAGGTATGTAAATGTTAGTTGTTCTTGTTGTCTTTTATTAAACATAATCATTTTTATTGGTAGTTGAAATAATCACCGCCATCAACAGTTAATGTTCCACTTTCCACGAAAATGATAAAATACTAAATTTGAGGTAAACTGAAGCAAACAAGCATGTGCATACACTCCTGTAGTTATGTCTTTCAGTTATATTGTATTAAGGTGGTATGTACTGTGGTCTATAGTTGAGTCCTGGATGTTGTTGGTCTAATCTTGATATGTTGATTCACTTTAGGTGGTCCACTCTTAGTTGTAGGTTTAATTAATACTAATCAATGCCTTTATGGTGGTGTTAGTCATGCTTAACCTATAATCAGCTCTCAAGGATTGTTTTTTATTGACAACGGTATAATTCTAGATTTAAATGCCAATAGACTTGGTCTCAGTTTGTTTTTAAGCTATTTTCGATCTTAATGATATTATATTTCTTACGCCTTTGTTTTTTTAACCATTGGAAGTTGTTTGTTGGTTATACCAGTTTATATGTGTAAGCTACTGAAATTTTATTCATTCACCTCAAAACAAATAACCAACTAGCTTTGCTTTATGTTGTTACTTGGTGGCAATTTTTCTGTTTAACAGTCATGTTTTCTTTTCATATTCAGCTGTATAAGCTAATCTGCAGTCTATAACAATTTTCCGGAACAAAACTGCAGGTAATGACGAAGAGGAAGTGGTAAAGACTAGCGTTTGAGTCCAGAAACAACAAAAAATGAAGCATGAGCTTTTGAATAATAGTACTAGGAATGACAAAGAGAAGATGTATGCACTTATCAAAACTTTCGTGCTTTAATTTAGTTCTCAAAAAATTTAAAATTTTAAACCAGATTGGTTGTATTAATATTCCTTCGTGTTGTGAATTGAGCATTGTTTACTAGAATGCAGTTAACATCCTTATGATTTCCGTTATGTTATGACATTAATACTTTTGAACTTATTGTATGACATTTTGACTAATAAATATTCAAATGCTTTTGTAGCTAAACGGTTTTCTCTGTCCAAAGGCGCTAAACGATCTCTATCATTTTACCTGTCCAAAGGCGCTATGGTATATAACAATTTGGTATCTCTAACATTCTATAACAATGTAAAATCATTTGCTTTCACCCAATTCTTCTATAAACATGATAATAATGTTCGTAATAATGCCTTCAACTTGGAACCTCTTTTTTTTTTAACGTAAGGTTTTGTCTTATACTCTTTTATTAGTTTTTCTGAAGGGTTGCTAAAGCATGTTTTTCATGTTATCATACAGGAGATGACTACTAGAAAAACATATGCATAAAATGCTCGGATAACTGTATAAAACTTCATTATATTTGAATGGGTTGAACTATTAGTTATTTGCCATTGTGAGTTTATACACATCAACAGCCCAGTTTTATTCATAAACTACATATACTACATTGCTCACAACAGAGCTTAATATCAGCCTTTAAGACAAACAACAAGCACTACAGCAAACCACAATAATCAATCATGCACTTCCATCACTATAACATGACAACGCTTTTCAGCCCTACTTTCAACAATCTTCGTAATAAACCTGGGAGCTCCAAAGAACAAACAATAAAAAGCTCCACTTTTTTCACATAACAACCCGCGGCAACGCGCGGGCTCACGACCTCGTTTAGACTAAAAAATGGGAATAATCATGTCTTTTTCGTTGGGCTATGTTGCTTTTTGACAAAAAATGATGAACTAATACACCTAGATTATACATAACCAACAAAACTAATACACCAGATATCGAACATTTATATAACTAACTAGTTATAACGCTGCGCACGCGGTTTTTTTTTTTTTTTTTTTTTTTTTTTTTTTTTTTTTTTTTTAATTATATATTTTTATTTATTAAAAAATAAATAATTTAATCTTTTATCTTAAAGTAATTTTTATTATTAATTATTGTTTTGTTTTGTTTTGTTTATGATGTTTAATTATAGTTTTTTATTATTAAAGATAATTATTTAAAAAATTTAATTTTATTGTTAATTGTATCTTATCTATATTTTTGTATTTATCTTCTACTTGTGTTATGGATAAATATAAAATGTTACTACCTCCGTCTCAAAATTATTGTCCACAGATAAAAAACACACAGTTTTAGAAAATCATCATCTTTACAGCTTTCTCTCTCTTACTTTTTGCACAAAGACAGTTTTACTCTTAACTAATTAATTTTCAATTTCTTTAAAGTTTGTAATAATAACCATAAATGAGGATAATATGGTAAAGTTGATTTATATTCCTTATCTATTTATGGAAGTGGACAATTAATTTGGGACAACCGAAAAAGGAAAGATGAACAATAAAAATAGGACGGAGGTAGTACTTAATAAGAAAATATTTTTTTTTTTAAATAAAATTATTACTAAATAAAGTATGATTTGATTTTTTTAAAATGGAAAAGTTTCACTTGGGGTTTTGTTTTATTATATAAATAAAAGATGAGATTGATACATAAATACTACTCCCTCCATCCCAAAATTACTGTCCCCCGATAAAAAACACACAGTTTAAGAAAAGTGCATTAATTACAGCTTTCTTTTTCTTACTTTTTAACATAATGACAGTTTTACCCTTAAGTAATTAATTAAGTTATTCATTAAAGTTTGTAATAATAATTTCAATCAAGGGCAATATGGTAAACTCGATCAAACTTTCCAATCTATATTTAGTAGTGGACAATTAAATAGGGACATCCAAAAATGGTAACATGAACAATAAAAATGGGACGGAGGGAGTACTATATTATATTTAAACACATATTCGACATCTCCACATTTGAACTAAACTGGACTTTGTTGATTTAATAAACCAAATATGATACAACAGGTTATAAACATATTGATAGTTTGATATAGGGGTGTTCATGGTTCGGGTAATAAATCGAATAAACTGAAAATTGAACCGAACCGAACTGGAAAAAAAACTGAACCGAACATATAACCAAACCAAATTTGTTAAAACCGAACCGAATTAAAAATTCAGTTTTTCGGTTTGGATATGGGTTTAGCTATAAGAATATATTAGCTACAATTTATTGTAGCTAGTTGGCTACATTATTATGCTATAAATGTGGGTCCTGATTCTTTTTTGTGGGTCCCTGATTCATTGCATGTGTATTTTTTATGAAGAATTGTAGCTGGTTGGCTACAAAAATTGTAGCCAAGTTATAATACAAGCATGCATACTCCTAGCAAGTATGCGTACTTCTAGTAGATATAATCATTTGAAGAGGACGGAATATTGGTGACAACACATCGATCCAGTACAGAATAAGGATAAGGGATATGCATGCAAACAGTTAATTGCAAGATTACTAAACAAGATAGATTCATACCAAACCGATTACAAACAGACGTAGTACAGTCTATGACTTAAAGGCTACATAACTACAAAACCATAACTAATTAAAAATGAAAAGGACAAGCCCCCAGCCTACAAGCTGTAAGACGAGGAACCATATACAGCAAGCTGGAAACTCATTAAAGCACACTCGAAACTAGCTAAATCCGACTCGTAACTTGAATCCGACTTGTTACTTGATGCCGACACTCGTCGCTTTGCACAGAAACTAGGAGACATAGGGCTTTTCATTTTGAAGAAAGCTCTAAATGGATCGGTTTTCTTCAGACCCGTATGTGAGGGTGTGCGAGTTGTGCTGTCGCACAGGGCCTCCAAATTTTTATATGATGTGTATACATATTCGATAAAAGTAACTTAATGTATTTGACATATGTGTTACATTAAAAAAATGCAAGCTGGGGCACTTTAAAAACGATTATTTCTCATTTTATCTTGTAAGAAAATTATTTACTTTAGATTTTAGGCCTCGTTTCTCTTTTCAAACTGAATGTGCACCAGGCCTCCATAAGGGGGTTGGCAACACTTGTGACACCACACCACCATCCCTCACTCCCAACCAATCCCCTTATGCCACATCATTCACCCATTTTTTTGTTGGCATCACTTGTGGCACCACACCACCATCCCTCACTTGTTGGCATCACTTCATTTTCCATCCCTCAAACAGTCAAAAAGTGAATCCAACTTTCGAAATTTTGCTCCTTCCCGTGCGTGAAGACTTCCCGTGCATGAAGCTCCCCGTGCGGTACCGGGACCATTGCCAAGCCCCTAAGCTCAGAGATGGCTTTCTCCTGATGAATAAATGAATAATAGATAAGAAGAAAAGAAAAGCAAGTAATAATACATTAATTATTATTCAAACCCAATTAATACAAAGTTGTCATATGGTGTATTGATAGATGTCGATATAAAATTTATGGTTACTTTGTAATCTTTTATATATATTATTAAATAAAAAATGACATGTACCTTTGTAAATTCTTCGTGACATAGGATGTATTCTCCGGTAGTTGATTGAAAAGCAGAAAGATCACCACCAATGATGTGATTCCATGACTTGTAATATTCCAACGCATCTTCTTCTTCATCTTCATACACAAACCCCACCCCACTTTCATATGCGCAACCTTCCTCAACGTCTTCTCTTTCCAAGATAATAATAATATTATCACCAGCTTCCATTTCATTCATCCCAAACATCCAGTGGCTTAAATATGTTTTTGTTTCATTACTAATTTCTACATTGATGTCCTCAATACAATGCTTGTATACCCAGGTGAGGTTTTTTGTTTTATTACTAATTTCTATCACTGGCAATCTAAAATATGGATGAGTTGGGGAGTTTTCTCCATACCACTTCCTTCTCTGCATGTAGCAAAAATTTAGACCTTTGAGCTGCTTGTTAGGAGATGAAGGGATTGTGAAGGATATTGATGTCTGGCTTCTTTTAAACTTAATCCAATCTGGCATTGCTTGCCCTCCATAAATTGTGCTGAATACTCCAAATTCATAATACATCTGCTCCATCAAATTACAATCAATTATTAGCCTTATTAATTAATTAAATCACCACAAACAAACAAACATATATAGTTAATTAACTAGATAATATATACCTGGATTTGATATTGCTCTTTTCCTCTATCGGTATAAGTTGCAACGAGGCTTTTATCAAGGAAGTCTGATAAGTTAGTCCAACCCAAACTACATAATACCTTTTCCTCAACACCTTTCAGTGGTTGGATTATCACCTTCCCTTCTATTTCACATGACCAAGGTTGGAATGAATTTGAAAATAGAGTTACATTGATTGGAGACATATCTGGATCAAATGAAACTCTCTGTAACAAAGGGTTATCTGTAGGACTTTTCCTTTTGGAGAAAGCTCTAAACGGAACGGTGTTTTCTGATGAATAATAGATAAGATGAAAAGAAAAGCAAGCAATAATACATTAATATTATTCACATCCAATTAATTAATGAAGCAAAAACATTCTTATCTAATTGATCATATATAGATCAATTGGTACCACCACCATGTGACCACATGGGCGCACAGATGAAGGCTGCAGATTACAGGTTCAAAACTTGTCAAAGGCAAGTGGATAAACTATATCTTGTGATCCATGTGTGAGGATGGTGAGTCACTGGACATGAGTTCTATGCGGTGTGCACTCTGGATACCAAAACGGTACATGAGACCAGAGGGTTCTCACCCATTTACCCTTTTTCAGAAACATTGTTATCTAAGTAAATAGACAAGTGTATATCTGATTCATGTGTGATCGCCACTGCTCTGCGTTCTTGGCACACATAGCTAGGCAGACAAAGTTTTCATTTGGTGTATTAATAGAGATCGATATAAAAGTTATGGTTCTTGTTAAAATATAAAAGTTCAACATTGTTATATTGATAAAAGTCTAACTTGGTTTGGTTGAGTGTAGGTTCATTGTTAAAGTGACAGAGAAATGGTTGATGGATTAAAGCAACTTGAAGTTGATAGAAGTCGAGGGTTATAGGTGAAAAATAGAAAATATATTTAGAGATAAATGGCATCAACTGTAACCAACTATGACCAAATGTCTGTTGGTGCATGACCTTTGAAACTGTTCAATCAATGTAAGAAACTAAATGATTTGTTCAAAAAATATAACGTGTGGCTGGTTATAATATTAGCCGGTTATCACTTCATTTTTATTAAATTAGTTTTAATGTTTGATTAACAGATTCTTCTTTTTGTGTATTAGTTTATGTTTACGCTCACTTTTTTTTTACCCATTGTGACAAAACTGATTATCACTTGGTAAAATAATTTAATTTAAGAGATTTCTATTTGCATCTCACAGGACTGTTTCAATTTCAACGTAATACCATAAAAAAAGATTTGTTGGAAACTGAAAAGCGTAACCGAAAACTAGAAATTTGTTGGAAAAGTGTCACCGGAATATGGCAAAAAGTCACTGGAAACTGGAAAGAGTCATCGGAATGAGAGTACGAATCATGAGCAATAAAAAAAAAAATACTATTAAGAAAAAATAAAATAAAATAGTCACATAGAAGACTAATCGGTTTGGTTTTGTAACGGTTCGATTCCCATTTAGTCATTGGAAACTGCTAGTGAAAACAAGAAACCAAAAACACACCATAAGCAAATTTAACAACTTGATACTTTAGGGCGAATAGGGTTAGCAGATTTAGTTTAACTCATAATTTGACATTTGCTCGTTGGAAAAAATCATTGCCGGAGAAGATCACCGGATTTTAAAGTCGTCGGAGGTCTATAAATGTAACAAACTATGCATAAATGGTTATATCAGGGACGGATCTATAGTGTTAGTATGGGGGGCCGGTGCCCCCATGGTTATCCGAAAAAGTTGAAATTTTAGTGTATTTTTTTTTTTAAATTTTGACCTTTTTTCGAAAGTGACCCCACCCAAAACTCAAATTGCCCCCACCTACTTACTAAAACCTAACATTCAATGCTCTAAAGCTTTATAAATAATTCATCTCTAAGTAAAATACTCGATTTATCATTGCGATCTTATTTTTTTTGCATTTTGTCGTCATTGTCAAAAAAAAAAAAAAAAAAAAAAAAATATTGCCCTCCCACATCCATTTTTCTTGGGTCCGTCACTGGGTTATATTGTGTGTCCAACGTGGCAAGTGATATGGCACAGGTTACAACATGGCAGTTACCCGGTAAATTACATTAATTGAACAAAATATTTAGGGTGCGTTTGGTTCGTAGACATGATTAGAATTGGATTTGGATTTGGTTTAGGATATGGATTTGAATTTGGTTTTGAGGTAAGAGAAAAAAATATATTTAATTAAAATTAAAATTAAAATTAAAATTATTATTTAAAAATTAAAAGTGTGCATATTTGTAAGAGAGATAGAGACATTAAATATGTCAACGTGTGTAAGAGAGTGTAATCCACTTAAACCCACCTCTTTTGCCTCTATGGGTTTTGTGGCCCGTCTCACTATTCCAAATCCAAACCACCAAACAAACAATTGATTTTCATGACACGAATCCAAACCCCACCCAAATCACCCCAATCAAACGCACCCTTAGTTACTTACATTGATTGAACAATTTCTTAGGTAAGGCACCAACATAGACATTTGGTCATAGTGGGTTACACTCTTGATGCCATTATTTCAATATATATAATCATATCTCTGATTCTCGAGTAAACTACATTTTTGGTCCTTGTGGTTGTATCAAAATCTCACTTTTGGTCCAATTTTCAAAAAATCGCACGGATTAGTCAAAAAGTCCACGTGGACTTCACTTTTGGTCCAATTTTCTTAGCTAGTTAGTTTAGTCGTTAAGTACGTTGCACCGTTAGTCCTTTAACCTAATGATCGTTAGCAAATTTTTGAAAATTTTTTTTTCCAAAAAAAATAATTTGAAAAATTCGAAAAAAAATTCTAAAAAACAAAATTTAAAAAAAAAAAAAAAATTAAATTTCAAATAAAATTTTTTCTTAAAAAATTCAAAAAAATTAAAAAAAAAAAAATTTTGACGAAAAAATTTTTTTCCAAAAAAAAAAATTAGAAAAACAAATTTCTAATAAAAAAATTTCTTAAAAAATTCGAAAAAATTTCTAATTTTTTTTTTGACATACATAATCTAAATTTTTTTTGACGATTGTCCCGGTTTGACACTAAAATTAAAATGTATATATACGTAAAAAAATTTCTTAAAAATTTCTAAAAAAATTTCTAATATGTATATGTATATGTATATGTGTATATATATATATATATATATATATACATATACATATACATATACATATACATATTAGAAATTTTTTTAGAATTAAAATGTATATATACGTAAAAAAAATGTTGACGAAAAATTTTTTTTCCAAAAAAAAAAAATTTGAAAAACAAATTTCTAATAAAAAAATTTCTTAAAAAATTCGAAAAAATTTCTAAATTTTTTTTTGACATACATAATCTAAAATTTTTTTTGACGATTGTCCCGGTTTGACACTAAAATTAAAATGTATATATACGTAAAAAAATTTCTTAAAAATTTCTAAAAAAATTTCTAATATGTATATGTAGATGTATATATATATATATATATATATATATATATATATATATATATATATATATATATATATACGTATATGTATATATATATATATATATATATATATTATATATATATACATATATATACATATTAGAAATTTTTTTACGTATATATACATTTTAATTTTAGTGTCAAACCGGGAAAATCGTCAAAAAAAAATTTAGAATATGTATGTCAAAAAAAAATTTAGAAATTTTTTCGAATTTTTTAAGAAAATTTTTTATTAGAAATTTGTTTTTCAAATTTTTTTTTTTGGAAAATTTTTTTTTTATAAATTTTTTCGAATTTTTTAAGAAAAAATTTTATTTGAAATTTTTTTTCAAATTTTTTTTTTGGAAAAAAAAATTTCGTCAAAAAATTTTTTTTTTAGAATTTTTCAAATTATTTTTTTTGGAAAATTTTTTTTTTTCAAAAATTTGCTAACGACCGTTAGGTTAAAGGACTAACGGTGCAAACATTGCTAACGACAGTTAGGTTAAAGGACTAACGGTGCAACGTACTTAACGACTAAACTAACTAGCTAAGAAAATTGGACCAAAAGTGAAGTCCACGTGGACTTTTGGACTAATCCGTGAGATTTTTTGAAAATTGGACCAAAAGTGAGATTTTGATACAACGACAAGGACCAAAAATGTAGTTTACTCCTGATTCTCTGTATGTTGATAAATTCTGGTCATAATCATTTTGACCAGAAATTCTTCTTCAGAATAATAAATCTTTCAGTTTTACTTTGTAATCTTTTATATATTATTAAATAAAAAATGACATGTACCTTTATATTGGTCGGTGCGTCTTCCAACGAACCGCAGGTGGCAAATATCGTTTCGTTCTCGTGTAAATCCACTGTGAAGTAGTATGTATTCTCCGGTAGTTAATTGAAAAGAAGAAAGATCACCACCAATTATGTGATTCCATGACTTGTAATATTCCAATGCATCTTCTTCCATACTTCCATGATCATACACAAGATTCACCCCACAATTTGTAAGTAGGCAAAATTCCCACCAGTCTGAAACGGTAATAATAATTTTATCACCAGCTTCCATTTCATTCATCCCAAACATCCAGTGGCTTATAAATGTTAACCACTCTCCACCTACATTGACTTTATCAATACAATGCTTGTATACCCAGGTGAGGCTTTTTGTTTTATTACTTATACTGATCACTGGCAACGCAAAGACTAGATCATGTAGAAATTCAGATTGGTTGATGTACCATGACAAGTTTACTCCACAGTCCTCCTTCCTCACCACGTAGCAAAAATTCAGACCTCTGAGCTGCTTTTTAGGAGATGAAGGGATTGTAAATGATATTGGTGCCTTCTGGCTGCTTATAGTACTTTTAATCCAATCTGGCATCATTTTCCCTCCATAAAATGTGCTAAATATTCCAAATTCATAATACATCTGCTCCATCAAATTACAATCAATTAGCCAAAATATTAATCAGCACTGTTGGAATTAATCTTGATGGGTTTGGGTCGGTCACGGGTATCAACATATTGGTCACTAGATTAAAACCCGTGCGATGCACGACTCGGTTATTTATAAACAAAATTTAATTTGTTATGTTTGTAACATGACCTTCATTGTTGGAAATAAAAACTTTCTTGCTTGCTTTTTAGTCATGATAAAACAACGTAAAGTTATCCATGGCTTGAAACAACTGGAACTTTACAATATTTATTGACTTAAACATGTATACATTGCACAAATACTTTAAATAAAAACACGCCCCTTAAATTTCACAATGACAGAACATAACTTTCTTGATCATTGTCAACAAAAATCAAAATTTAAAAGTTAATAATCTTCATATGAAGACATAAGGATTTATAAAAAAAATATATATAGAAACTAATTGTATATGTTTAATCTCTTGATTTTAAAATTAAAAAGCCGAATATTTGGTATATATTTTTATACCAATAAAATGTAATTTATAAATAAAGTTTTCGTAAAATCTTTCACAAAATACAGATTGGGTTTTACAAATAAAGAGTTAACTTTACAAGTTAAATACCAATTTGAAAGAAAGAAAAACTTTAGTAGATCATATTAACAACTTAACAAATCTTGAGATTGATTCTAAAATATAACCTCAAATCTAAAATCTAAATTATCAATATCATCAATGAACCAAATATAACCTCAATTTAATGTGTTGATTATTATTAGTTGATCGTACACCTTAATGTTTTCAAAACTGGACCAGACATCGAACCCGTCAAAGGAGGGGTACGGTTCAAGGTTCAACCCGTTTGATTGGGCCGTAAAACCGGTCTATTTTTATATATTTAAAAAATGGGTTTTGCTAATGACAGACGTATGTGTTGTTATTAGCCTGCGTAAAAGGTTGTATTTTTTATCATAAAATTCAGATGGGTAAATTTTTTATGTGAAAGGTATAATTTTTTTATGCTTGTTATTAACCACCACGGCACCACTATAGTAGTTGTTAGCAAAATTCTTAGCGTGCGTTTGGTTTACGGATGGATTTGGATTCGGATTTGAATTTGAATTAGGATTTGGATTTAGGTTTAAGTTTTGAAAAAAATAATAAATTAAAATATATGATAAATTAAATTATTTTTTATTGTAAAAGTTGATATAATATTTTGAAATAATAGTTTAGTAATAAAAAATGAAGCATCAAATTATATTATGTGGTGGACATTAATGTGAGACCCACATGTAATAGAAAAAGATAAAACTATTGATTGTAATTTTTGTAATCCTGTCAATTGGGTAGGGAATTCTAGATGGCGAATAGTAAGGATTGAGTCCCAATGTTTGGGCCCACTAATATGAACCAAACACATGATTTTTACCATGAGTCCCTGGACCCACATCAAAACCTAAGAACCAAACGGCCCCTTAAAAAATATATGAAAGTGGAAACAAATATCTCATATAATATTTAATGTTACTATCATGGTTAATTAATTAACAAACTTGTTTTTCCGATGGAATTTAGTAAATAAATGGACTAAAAAACGTTCTTATTTTTCATATTTTAATCAAATAATTGGTTATACTAAGATTATTGAAGAAAATGTAATTACTTTTCATACACATCGTTGTAATAATAATTATTTGAAAAAACTGAAAAATGACACGTAATCAAAAAGCTGACATGGCATGCAATAAACGAAGACACATATGAAGGTTAATTCAAATCATAGGCTAAATCAATTGTATGTACAGGAGAGCACATTGTTGGTTGATTTGGTCAAGATTGACCGGGCTTATAAATGGTATGGTAGAGTAGTAGTCTTTTGTACCCACTTTTCAGTTTATATAGAAGTAGTAAGTTTTGAAAGAATATAGCATGTTTTCTCCTGTTTTCTTACTGCATATATTCTGTGGTGAGTGTGTGCTATAGAGGGGCCTAAAACCAACAAGCACAGACAAAGAAATATAGTTAATTAACTAGAGCATACCTGGATTATATGAGATTCCTCTTGTCTTCTCGAGAAACTATAAGTTACAACTTCCCGTCTTTTATCAATGAAGTCTAAGTTAGACCAGCCCAAACTACATAATACCTTTTTCTCAACACCTTCCAGTGGTTGGATTTTCACCATCCCTTGTATTTCATATGACCAAGGTCGCAATGAATTCCTAGATGCTTCTATACTGACTGGAGACATATCCGGATGAAATGAAATTCTATGTAGCAAAGGCTTAGCAAGGACCGTCCCAAAATCCAACCGTCTTAGCGTACATGGAGGATGCTCGATTGACATCAAAGAATCACAGCCGTACATGCTAAGTTCCTCAAGACTACAAAGGCTTCTTACACAATTAGGCATAGAATCGATAGGATTACCATCTAACCATAAATACTTTAACCCTGATAGGCAACTCAAGTCCATCGGAAAGGATTCGTTGGACAAATTATTATTTATAAGAGATAATTTTCCTAACGTGCTCGGGAATGAAATCGCAGAGGGGACCATTTGTCGCAGAATAGACTCACAGGTATTGCAACCATCTAGCAATAGCTTGCAATCCTCCTTCAACTTGTGTATTGCTGTTGGAAGCTTTTCTAGCTTTACGCAGTAACTCAGATCGATGTGGACAAGTTCAACACATTCCCCAAGTGATTCACAAACCTCAATCAAACGTTTGCAATTACTAGCTATTAACCTCTCAAGTGTAGGGAGTTGGTAAAAGCCGCCGAGTTTTTGAAGTTGTTCACAGAAACTAAGATCAAGAATCTTCAATGATCCAAAGATTCTTTTGTCTTTTGAACACGATCCAATCACCTGCTCAAGTGAAGGTGTGAGTTAAGATACTTAGAATTCCATTTACTAAGGGGACAAGGGCATGTGAAAGCTCTGTGTTTTATAATATAGTAAATGAAATGAAATGATTTCGTACGTACCTTTTGTGGGTTACTCCAACACATAACAAATGATTCGATGCTGCTATATGACAGGTCGAGAGCAACTAGGTTATCCAATGCCAAATCTGAAGGAATAGACTTTAGAGGGAATCCATGAATACACAACCATCTTAATTCGTCTGGAAACTTCTTATAAGTCCCTTTGATTTGCACATAATTGAGTTGCAGTAGCATTATATTCTCCATCTTACTCAATACATCTGTTTTCACCTCAAATGATCCACGTAACTTCTCTTTCTTGAGGAATCTCGTGTCAAGGGTGAGGCCAAGAATATTATCCATATCCTAAGAAGAAAGGGAACATAAACCAAAACAAAAAACAGAAACCGGATTATTGATATAGACAATATGGAATAACTTGGGTAATGCACAAGAGTACTGAGAACAAAGTAATGCAAAAGTATACACAGCCCTACCTTTTTATTTTTTTTCAACACTTCATATGACTCGTCGTGATTCCATAATAGACTACGCTCCCATGGCTTCTTTGGTGATTCTTTACGTACTTCATCTCTTCCCATTTCTTGTAGCAATTGATGCATCCTTAACTTATTAGACCATCCGATACTAAGAAGGCATCTGTCAACAAGATTCCTAATCCCGAATCTTGGGTTAAAATTACATGCCTCCAATATTGTTCCAGCATAATCACTGTCTTCTCCAACAAAAAAGCAAGCGATATGCTTAAACAATTCCTTATCATTGTCGGATAAAGAATTGAAGCTCATTTGCAAGACATTCTCTATGGAGCGATCCCTCTTTAGCTTTTCTATGTAATCCTCCCATTCATCTACATCTCGATTATATAGAGCCTTGCCCAATACTGTAAGAGCCAATGGATGCCCTTCACAATACTTTGAGACCTTTATTGACACCTCTTCATAGCCTTCCTTGGGAGTGTTGCAAGAGAATGCATTACTGCATAAAAGTTCTAGCGATGCATCTTCGGATAAGCCTTCAAGTAACAATTTCCTATGCTTGGGTTTAACTTTTGATTTGAATAGTGCACACCTCTCTGTCAATGATGCGTCCTTGGTTGTTATTATGATTTTGCTACCCGGATGAAAACCTTTGTTTCCAAGTAACGCATCCAACTGCTCGAGACTATCAATATCATCAAGAACTAAAAACACCTTCACAAGGGCTAATGCTTCCTCAATCTTAGAGGTGTATACCAAAGTATCATGAGCTAGTCGCTGCATCTTTTTTGAGATGTCATTATAAAGTTGCTTTTGTACATCAAGCAATCCATTATGATTTTTAGTACATTTTGAATTGATACCTTCAATCAAACTGCTCTTGTCAAATGTACGAGAGTGCAAGTGGAAGACATATTTGGCCAAAGATGTCTTCCCAATCCCACCCATGCCTAAGACTGTGAGAATGTCAGCAGTATGACTGGAGGAACCATATGTCAACCATGACTTGATTTCCCAAATCTGACTGTCCCTCCCGATAGGCCGGAGTGGCAAAGTATCACTTAAGGGTACACCTAATCTTTGATGGATTTCACTAACAATTTCTTCAATAAACTCTGTCTCTTTCCTGAAAAATAATTTTCAATGAGAAAAACAAAACTTAAGGTGTAGCAGGATTGGGAAGATATCAATAATCTTTTTAATCGTGATTTGAAACAAAGTTTAAAGTTATTTCAAAAATATAACACACATATGAGAAAGTTTAAAGTTATTTCAGTACATGTTCCCTGTGTATGTGTATGTGTATGTGATAACAAAACGAAAATTTGCCCCAATAACAAACGGTAATAAAAAATTAAATCAAATGATACTATTTGACCGATAATAACAAAACTGAAGATAACAACCTTTCTCGACAGTTAGGCGGCCAAATCTAATTTGTATTATAGGTATCACCCGTTATCGTAGGTAATCTACTATAGGTATCACCCGTTATCGTAGGTAAAAAAAAGAAAAAAAAAATTGCACCGTTCGTCCTTTTGGTTTGCGAAATGACTAGAATACCCTCATGGGACTTCAGGTGTAACAACACTTAACGAGCGTTAGTGGGGGAGGGACTAACGACGCCAAACGTTTGCCCGTTAAGGACGAACGGTGCAGTTTTTTTGGTCAAGGGACTAACGACGTCAGTCAACGCAAATCACAAGGACGAATGGTGTAATTTACTCCGGAAAAAAATATCTATCTTAGATTTTTGTCATTTTCACATTTTCGTTTAGATTTATTAGGAAAAAAATAAATATTCCCTTAATCACATTTTAGATTTTTCTTTCAAATTTGTTTATTGATTGTAGAGACATATTGTATAAATTTTCTATCCACAGCCCGTATTTTCACAACTAATGTCGATATGAATAACACTTTCTTTAATCCACTTTCTTTACAACAATTTATTCTTTTTGCCAAAAATTATTTATTTAACAATTGATTATATTCAATTACTATTATTTAATAAGACGTATTGTATAAATTTTCTATTTTTAGTATATTATGGCAAAGAACAAGAAGAAAAAGAAAAGGTGTAACCTGCCCTTGACGTCTTTCCCTTTTAAATCAGCAACCTCTGTGAGTGCTTTATGCCATTGATCTATCTTTTGACCCCATCTTACTCGTTTCTCTGGGTTAGGTTCGGCCTCCATCTTCTTCCGCCTGTGCTCTGCCATGGCATCTGCAAAGCTGTTTTGTTGCTTCCTTACATCGGTTGGCTCAACATGATAGAAAATGGGGATAACAATATGGTTAGAGAGCCGACGACGTTGGTCAAGGATGAGGACTAGTTCATCAAGACACCATGTGGAAGTAGCGTAATTCTTGGACAGCACTATTACAGAAACCTTTGATGATCTAATGGCATCCTCCAGTTCAGGTTTCAGGTCTTGTCCGGTTTCAATCTCTTCATCATCCAAAAAGGTGTTTATGTCAGCATCCACCAGGGCTTTGTAGAGGTGATCGGTAAAATTATTGCGAGTGTCGGCTCCTCTGAAACTTATAAATACATCATATGATCCTTTCTTATTATTATTACTACTACTGGATGATGAAGATCCTTCTTCAACTTCTCTGATTGTAACCATTATTATTATTAAGAGTGATTTGATTTTTTTTAACAGCATATCAGTATGAGTGGCTAGGCTACCATCATCAACCAATAAATACAAGAGGTCTTAGTTTTATGGTCTTCGTCAACCATTAAGTTTTCATGGGACCCACTGCCTGAAAGGTTGTCGATATTGCTTCGAAATTTCTTACCAATGAGATTGTAATATTTCAACCTAGTGAAATAACTTTTGAAAAAGTAACTTTTATTCATACTCGTACCTACCAAGATGGTGATACGTAACAACTTACATATAATGATTACAATTATTTGAATTTACACCAATCGGACCAACTAATGCTAGTAATCTTCTTTATATTCTTATACCAAAGAAAAGCCAAAAATCTGATATTTTGCAAAACCATCTCGACGTTGATGCTAGCATTCGAGAAACATCGATCATTCCTAGTTTTCTAAATACACCAACAAGCCACCATTATAATACCTTTGAGAGCTTTTTTTTTTAACCCATTCTTTGATAGTTTCTAATGGAGTTACTCACAATATAAACTTTCTGATGTAACTATGCTAAAATAAAAAGATCGATCGTGGATTCGTTTTGCTTTGCTGATAAAGGTGTCATCAGCCCAAGATTCTTTAATTTGTACGTGTCCTCCATTACATATCTTTTCTTTAATTTGGACAACAATCACTTTCTTTTTCTTTTTTTTCTGTATAGCTACTTTAATAATTACATTTTTTTAACCTTTATGGGCCTTTTAGTTACAGTAGGAAATTTGCAAAACCGTAATCAAAGATGACACTTATTTATAATTAGTTTGACTTAACTTTGTGACATATTGTTAAAATCAGAACATTAATTGTATGTTTTACCATTTTTACCATTCTGCACCTGCTACAATTCTATTTCTCACATATTTATAATTTTATTTAATTGCCTACTACTCTCTCAACGTCACATAATCGGCCATATCTTCTCGCACGCAATTTCCCTTCATGGAAATTACATTGTCTTCACCACCGTCTCATTCCGATCATGATGACACTTGTCTCGTCCATTTTCCTGCACGCCGGATCTCGTCAAGAACAATGTCAAAGATGATGGGATCGAGTTGCAAAGTGATGGTCACATGCTAAAAAACGGGACACGTTTCTCCAAACGGTATCTATACTGCGACATCCTGCGAATCAATTACGATGTTCAACAAAACGGCATAGGCCCCTCGAAGTTTCACAAGGTTGGACTTCTCTTTCTCATAAAAACATATAATGAAGGTTTATAAAAGTACTCATACTTTTTGTTCCTATAAATACGTGTTTATTTCTTTAAAAAACAAAGAATCATCTTAACATACCGGTTTATTTCACTTCAAATTTTCCCACGTTACTTAAACATGTTTTTCAAAGGCATTCGTAAAATCTACTCAATAATATCTAGAAACACAAACCCAAAAGTTTTAAAGGTAAATGTTAGAGTTCAAAGGGACCACAAAGCTCAACGACAAAGTTCATCTATGCCCTTAGATTTCTGATGATTATCCGGGAGGTAATTATTGTAGGCCACTAAATAGTACGGTCATCTGAACGTTTAATATGTTTTTGCATTTCATAATGATTGTTATGGATAAGATCATGATGTTCCGATTTTAATCTGGTTGATATAAATATAGAAGGATCACTACTACCCTTGAATCAAGTACAATGATCATAATCTAATTCGTTGGAGGCGTTCCTCATGGTTTGGCTTTCACGTCGATCATGTTTCAACACCGCATGGCATCTTTTTAACAATAAAAGACATAACCCTAATATTTCTCCAAATACACACGTCACCATCTTTTACATCTCAACTTCTTCATCTCACAAATCAAACACTTTCCTCCTTATTACTCCTAAAAAAATGCAATCTCTAAAATGCAGGCCACAAACATTATATCTTATATTACTCCTAAAAGCTTCACCGGAAAACACCATCACCATGAAAATCACAATATCATAAACGGAAAAGTCAAACGCGGCATGCCCAGAAATCTCAGAAAATTCTCGGAAATCTCGCCGATTTCAAAATAACGTCAAACTCTCGGCCAATCTCTCCGAGAATATCGGCTCCGAGATTTGGGGCCGAGATTTTGAAACGAGATTATTTCTAGGGCTGATCCGAGATATCGACGAGATATCGGCGAGATCTCGCCGAGATTAACTACATAGAAGAGTACTGAGAACAAAGTAATGCAAAAGTATACACAGCCCTACCTTTTTATTTTTTTTCAACACTTCATAAGACTCGTCGTGATTCCATAATCGACTACGCTCCCATGGCTTCTTTTGTGATTCTTTACGTACTTCATCTCTTCCCATTTCTTGTAGCAATTGATGCATCCTTTGTTGGAATATTGGATAAATATTAATAAGTTAAATGTCTAGTATCGAACCCGAGACCTCGGGATTGCACACATTACAAACGAGAATTAAAGTTTAATAAATATTAAATGTTATGTATATTTATTAATTAAACACAAGTAAAAGGATTAATGATCGTTGGTTATTAAACGTATGGACTAACTATCGTTAAATGCAAACAATAAAGGACTAGAATGGAAATAGAGGACAAGAAGGATCCGGAACACCCCTTGGGAGGGTATGGCCGGTCGATCCACAAACAAAGGGGTAACCCTTTGCCCTAACTTGTCCTCCAAGATATTCATTCACTATATAAGCAAACCTAGGGATCAAACTTTGGTACCTTTTGTGCACACACACAAAACCCTAAAAGTTTTCCTTCTCTTTGTTTTCCTTTATTGCTGATCGATCAAGAACCCATAAGGGTTTCTTGGATCGAATTTTACATAATAAAATTCTTGTGGTTTTGTTACTAGCATCACCTTTAATTCGTTAGTAGTTTGTGTGTACAAGAACGAGGTAACAACATACTTTTGTTGTTATCAAGGGATCGATTAACAAAACGGTAAGGGGTTAATCATTGATCCATATAAACCCTAATTAGGGTTCATCATGTTGTTCAAGATAATTAATTGATTCTTGTTTTGCTAGAATCACTAAAGGTACGCTCTCTTTATGTTTCAGTTAATTAATTATGAGTATTCGATCTTTAGCTTCCGTTGTGCGTTGTTGATGTTTATATGTTTAATTATGTAATTGTTATGGTACTTAAATTCTAACAGTGGCATCAAGAGCGGTTAATACTGTGTAATTAATTACTCAAACACATAAAAAATTTGAAATCTTTGATTATTATTGCATGCTTAAAGGTTTCTTGGTGTTAATTTTTTTGAAACCCTAAAAATATTTTTTTACTGTTCACGAACACTGTTCATCGACACTGTTCACGCGGTACTGTTCATACGTACTGTTCACGTGGTACTGTTCATACGGTACTGTTCATCCGAGAAAAAAAAAATTTAGGTTTTATAAAAATTGTAGAAACCCTAAGTTGCATGCAAATATATATATATTTTTTTATGTGGTTTAAACATGAATAATTGTTATGTGACATGGTTTATGTGCGTATCTTGTGACCTAATTGGTAATTGTTATGCTTTGATCCATGACGAAACATGCATGTTAGTCATGGGTTATTAATTGTTTTAATTGTTAAGATATGTCACATGTTTAGATAGATCTAATATTGGGGAAGACCTCAATTATAATTACTAAAATCAATTTACGTGCTATGTGGTGTGTATATTAGCTTTGGCCTACGCAATTGATTCGTCAATGTATGTGGCTCCACTTCCATTAAGAAGGGAAGGCCTTAGTTGATTACATGCATTATTACACCTAGAATTGATTTTATTAGGATCTTTTCTTAACAAGGATTGCATGTGGCTATTTGTTTCACCTTTATAATTGTTATGATTTATTAGTTGTTTTGATTTGTCTTTGATTACTTGTTTTATTGTTTTATTTTGTTGGACATGATTGTAAGCAATAAAAGGGTAATTTTTTTTTACAAAGAAAATAAATTGACTAATAATGGTGAAACTTTAAGTGATAAAGATTGAATCTTGCGGTGTCTTATGTGCCAACAACGGTTCGCTTCGCACGGTAATTTGCTCCAAGGCGAGACTAGCAAGATTCATACTTTATTACATGTTTTGAGATTGAATCCATAAAATTTTGCTTGATTGATGTTTTGTACAAACATGCTTTTAAAAGTAACTCCTTTAAGACAAGACTCATAATCGTGATATGAAGGCTTAGAAAAGAGCCTTAGAGTCTGCCTTGGTTATCACACTCTTGAATACGTCTTAAACAAGTTTCTTTTAAAATCATTCTTGTAGAAAGTCATCTTAGGGTTTTTAAACCTCAAGTAAAACTTTGTGTATTAATCTTACGAATTGGATATAAAAAGGTTTTGAAAACTTATGTTATAAAGATGAGTGCATGCATCTTTATACATGTTTTGATTTACACATCAAACTAAATACCCTAAAAATTTAAGTTACATGCCATCTAACTATAAGAAACACTTGAAGTTATTATTTAGTAAACGTGAGACGCAGGCTAAATTTTAATGACAAGGTAAATTTCCGAGTGTGCGTGAGACCACACATGGAGAATTTGCAGTTTCTAAGTTAGACGACTTAATTAAGTTGATGCGTGAGACCTAGAGCTTAAGGCATGAGATGGGATGAAACATGCTTACATGACAAATTGATGAATCAATTTGATGTAAATCCCATAATGATCTAGGAATTGGAAAAGTGTTTGCCAATTATTGTTCGACAGATTACCATCTTTTATACTTTCACCACTAGCAGATCAACTGATGTGGTGGAATCTATGTAAAGTTGGATCCTAGATTTTCAAGAAAATATATTGGTTATATGAATATATCCTTGGGTATTATATTTTCTTGAAAATATAAATTATCAAAAATACTAAAATTGAATTTTGTAAATTCTTTTAAATGTATTAATGCAACATTAAAACCGTAAACGTAAGTTATTCTTTTATCAAGTAAATTGATCTACACCCGTTTGGGTTTTTGGTTAGAGTCAATTTTACTAAAAGAATAAATCTAGTCTTCTTAGGAGAAGTGTAAGACTTAACCCTAATCCTTTTCATGAATGAGAAAGGATGATTAGAATTGTCTAAATTCTAAATACATAACTCATAGCAAACTTTAATAGTAAGATGATTTGCACTTTATGAGTTATTAAATTAGAAGCTAGACTGAGTACGGCACAATGGTAAAAGACGAATTAGATTATTTTATCTAGTTGTTTTGATTTGACCATTTAAAGACACTACATACAATTGTTGGAATGGTAGATCTATACAGGAAGAAATTGCATGCCCAGATCTTCAAGTTAAAAGTTTGGAATGTGATGAATCACATTTACGTAGTAGAATACATTCTTTTAGTACCAAATTAATTGTTATGAATGGGTTTTCTAAAAGATGTAGGGAAGTGAATAGCACACTATTTCTTTTCACTTGATTAATGAAACATTTACAATGTTGTCAAGTTCAGTGGGAGTATTATGTGTGTATTACTGAATAAGGAATTATACTAATAATCTCTAATTCAGTGGGAGTCACAAGGATTGTTATCTTGGTGGAACTCTACTTTATCTTTGAATATATCTCAAGATAATTACTTTCCAAATATAGACACTAATATTTTCAAGGATAGTCATGTGCGTTTCCTTGATTGATTGAGTAAACTCTATATCTACTAAGTTATGTTGATGACACAAATCATATTGTTCACATTAACAGACGCGTGCGTGTTGTTTATGTGGTACATGATGTTGTTCCATGCACAAGTGGGAGAAATCTACATTGTGTGCAAGGTACAACACATAAGAATATGATTTAAATGATTCTCTTAACTGCAAAGTAAGAGACTACAGTTCTAATATGATAAATACATATCTAATCTAAGAAACACTTGGTGTTGAAATTTAGTAAACGTGAGACGCAGACTAAATATTAACAACAAGGTGAATTTTCATGTATGCGTGAGACCAACATGGATAATTTACTGTTTCTAAATTAGACATCTATTAGAACATGTGTCAATAACAAAACTACTTCAATCTTTAATATTTATGTATTATTGGAATGACATAAATGCATGAAGTAATATAATACTACTTCAATAATTATGTATTCTTAGAATGACATAAATAAATGAAGTAGTGTGTTAACTTGAAAATATTATTGAAACCAAATGATGGTGTTCATAATTACTTTAATTATACATGTTTATACTTTATTGTATAGTTATAAACATGAAGTCTTTGAGTATTACAAGACTTATAATAAAGTAAGACGTTAGCTTGTTATGATCTTTTAATTAAGACATATACAAGAAGTCATTGAGTTGATTAATGATTAATAACGTATAGTGGGATTATAACAAGTTTATGTTTTTTATGAGACATAAACATGAAGTGACTTGGTTAAAAGTACTTGTGTTATAAAGCATGTAATTGGCTTGAATATACTATTATACCATTAAATTGATTTAGTTGGTAAACAGACAAGCTTAAAGATATATGGTTATCTTACATATTGTTAGATTGTCTTACAATATAAGTTCTAATGAAATACTAGATTATAGTATGTTCAGTTAAGAAATCAAACTCTAGTTATAGTGTTTGGTCCAAGATAACTACATTTTCTTTTCTTCCAAAAGTTATCAAGGTTTGAAAATTGAGTATGGAATGAATATATTCAATTAGACTCCTAGAAGATTAATAAGACATTATGAAATGTGATGAATCACATTAAGTCTTAAATTGGAGTTCTGAATTTGTTAAGCTACTTATAAGTAGGTTGTTAACAAAAGAATGTCAGGAACTGTCAATATGTATTTGTAATATCCCAAAAAGAGAATATTGTATTGTCGCTTTAATTGCTAAGTATTAATATTCTATATAATACTAAAGGCAAGTGGGAGTGTTTTAATTACAAGATACCTAATCTTCTAAAACCACACTAGTTAAAATCATGATGAGGTTTAATAGGTAAATGATAAATCTCAAGATGATGGAATTCTCATTCATAGATCCACTTGGATATCTCAGATATTTAATTAATATGCTGATGATCATATGATGTAGTATTACCAAAATAATGGATTGGGTAAATTACTCATATTATGAATGTTATAGATGCTGTTCATAAAGATATTCAAATTTAAAAATTTGGTTTATCTTAATTCTTAATAGTTAGAGAATGAAGATGAGTTTATTCAAAGATTATGTAACCCTAGTGGTTTAAATCTTTGTGTAGAAATCATATGGACAAAATTGTATACATATCTTAATGTATGTCTTATGACAAGATTATTAATCATACTTAAGCAATTAACTATGATTGAATACTCTTTCCTAAGAACATTAAAAATGCAAAGATGGTAATTGTCATATTTATATGAACATGAAATTTGACAATGAATATCAAAAACTCTTTCTTGAATGATTACTTGAGCGAGGACGATAAGTAATCAAAAGGAGTTTATGAATTCAAATAAATCTTTGGAAGTATACAAAAGTGCAATAATCCATGAATGGATAAATGCATGCATCTAGGAAATTATTTTATGTTTAATTATTAAATCGATGTTTTGATTTATAATTGAAATAAGATAATTTCTAAGTATTCCTGAAAGCTAGTGGGAGTATTATGTTTGGTTTACTAAATCATATATGTTGTATAACATATAAGAAGTTACATTCCATATAAGTAAAATGTTAAGACTTAGTTTGGAATGAAACTTTATTTGAAAGATTTAGAAAATAAAACATACAACCTTGGAACAAAAGTTTATTATTAAATAAACATGTGCGGTAAATAAATTCTAATAGAACATAATGTATCATTTAGAAAATGGATATATATTATGAAAAGATAGAACATGAATATAAATCTAAGTATGACTGAAGGATTTTCATGTGCATCATATTATTGTTACATCATGCTTAAATGCTTAATGATTTAACAATATTTGATATCTTGTGTAATGAATATTCTAAAGAAATATGTTTGACCTTAGAATAATGATCCTCAAACCTGGAATTGCTCCTAAAATTACACAATGGATATTAAGTTTACGGGATTTTAAATAGCATATTGTGGTTTGTATACAATGATGCTGGTTTGATTGAGATGACACTCAATAAATAGTCATGGTAGGATTTTATCCTTATTAATAGCCATGTGAACTAGTTGTGCTCTACTAAGAGCATAGTTGCATTATACATTAAAGAATTAGAATACTTTAAACTTTAAAACGTTTGAAAGTTTGATTGTCATAAATTGATGGTTGAGGATATCACACCATTTATGAAAAATTATGTGTAACAATATCAAGATAGTTGGATATACACATACAAGAATGTTTCTAATTAAATTCTTGAAATAAGTATTCTCAAAATTCGGATAGATCAAAGTTAGTTGAATAATGCCTTGTCAACAAGTATGATTGTCATTACTTGAGGCATAATTGTCAACAAGTGATTACTTGAGACAAATTCATTAACTAGAGTTATCATGCATTGATCTATTTAGTATTTGGATAAAGGACATTAAGCAATTATTATTTATAATGAATTAAAGTACTTAGTACGTTTGTTTTCATTAATAATAAATTGTGTCCTATATTTGCATGTTTAAATCCTTGAATAACTTATGTTATTCTAAATTGTCCATTGTCAATTAATGATATGGGAATATCATTAAACTAAGACAAATCTGAGTATTGGTTAGAATATACTTGAAAGTATATTGATGCGTTGACATACCAATTTCACATGATATTCAATGAATTGAATATAGGACTTATCCCAACTGCATGATTTTACTTTATGGATCTTGTCAGTAAGTAAATCATGAATTTGTTATCCTCAGACTTGAGATACCAGATAAGTCATGGATGTAGTGCATTTCTGTGAAGCAATTTACCGCTTACCGTAACTGGGAGTTATAAGGATTGTTTTCAGAAGTGTTGCAAAGTTCATGAGTTAGTCTTGTAGTCAAGAGAGAATTTGTTCCTTCAAATTTGTTTTGAAGTTTAATACTGCTGGGCCCCTCGTAGGATTGACAAGATGTTTGCGTGCGCACGCCCAAAGTCTATCTGGAATACGTTCAGATGTTTTGGTAATCTTGCTCAATTATAAACAACGAGAAACAGAATTGTTAATTAAAGAATGACTGAGATCCATATCTTTATTAACGTGGTATTAGAAACAAAAGGATGATAATAATAATGATGAATCATTATAGGTTTTTCCAGGAAACCTTCCTCGAGTTGAACTAGGGGCATTGGAGTGTTGCTAGACGCTAACCAATGTCATTTTACTATTAATAGATATCCAAGTGGGAGCTGTTGGAATATTGGATAAATATTAATAAGTTAAATGTCTAGTATCGAACCCGAGACCTCGGGATTGCACACATTACAAACGAGAATTAAAGTTTAATAAATATTAAATGTTATGTATATTTATTAATTAAACACAAGTAAAAGGATTAATGATCGTTGGTTATTAAACGTATGGACTAACTATCGTTAAATGCAAACAATAAAGGACTAGAATGGAAATAGAGGACAAGAAGGATCCGGAACACCCCTTGGGAGGGTATGGCCGGTCGATCCACAAACAAAGGGGTAACCCTTTGCCCTAACTTGTCCTCCAAGATATTCATTCACTATATAAGCAAACCTAGGGATCAAACTTTGGTACCTTTTGTGCACACACACAAAACCCTAAAAGTTTTCCTTCTCTTTGTTTTCCTTTATTGCTGATCGATCAAGAACCCATAAGGGTTTCTTGGATCGAATTTTACATAATAAAATTCTTGTGGTTTTGTTACTAGCATCACCTTTAATTCGTTAGTAGTTTGTGTGTACAAGAACGAGGTAACAACATACTTTTGTTGTTATCAAGGGATCGATTAACAAAACGGTAAGGGGTTAATCATTGATCCATATAAACCCTAATTAGGGTTCATCATGTTGTTCAAGATAATTAATTGATTCTTGTTTTGCTAGAATCACTAAAGGTACGCTCTCTTTATGTTTCAGTTAATTAATTATGAGTATTCGATCTTTAGCTTCCGTTGTGCGTTGTTGATGTTTATATGTTTAATTATGTAATTGTTATGGTACTTAAATTCTAACATCCTTAACTCATTATACCATCCGATACTCAGAAGGCATCTGTCAACAAGATTCCTAATCCCGAATCTTGTGTTAAAATTACATGCCTTCAATATTGTTCCAGCATAATCACTGTCTTCTCCAACAAAAAAGCAAGCGATATGCTTAAACAATTCCTTATCATTGTCGGATAAAGAATTGAAGCTCATTTGCAAAACATTCTCTATGGTGCGATCCCTCTTTAGCATTTCTATGTAATCCTCCCATTCATCTACATCTCGATCATATAGAGCCTTGCCCAATACTGTAAGAGCCAATGAATGCCCTTCACAATACTGTGAGACCTTTATTGACACCTCTTCATAGCCTTCCTTGGGAGTGTTGCAAGAGAATGCATTACTGCATAAAAGTTCTAGCGATGCATCTTCGGATAAGCCTTCAAGTAACAATTTCCTATGCTTGGGTTTAACTTTTGATTTGAATAGTGCACACCTCTCTGTCAATGATGCGTCCTTGGTTGTTATTATGATTTTGCTACCCAGATGAAAACCTTTGTTTCCAAGTAACGCATCCAACTGGTTGAGACTATCAATATCATCAAGAACTAAAAACACCTTCACACTGGCTAATGCTTTCTCAATCTTAGAGGTGTATACCCAAGTATCATGATCTAGTCGCTGCTTCTTTTTTGAGATGTCATTATAAAGTTGCTTTTGTACATCAAGCAATCCATTATGATTTTTAGTACATGTTGAATTGATACTTTCAATAAAACTGCTCTTGTCAAATGTACGAGAGTGCAAGTGGAAGACATATTTGGCCAAAGATGTCTTCCCAATCATTATTATTTATTCTATTTCATAAACACAAATCCAAAACATTTTCAAAAACACACACACAAACCCTAAAACAAACCACCACCTTCGCCGAAAAATCCCACACCGCCGTCGCCGGAATATCCACACATTGCTAATTGCTTCATCTGAGCCGTTTCTTTTCACGGAAACTAGCTAAATCCGACTCGTAACTTGAATCCGACTTGTTACTTGATGCCGACACTCGTCGCTTTGCACGGAAACTAGGAGACATAGGGCTTTTCATTTTGGAGAAAGCTCTAAATGGATCGGTTTTCTTCTGATGAATAAATGAATAATAGATAAGAAGAAAAGAAAAGCAAGTAATAAGACATTAATTATTATTCAAACCCAATTAATACAAAGTTGTCATGTGGTGTATTGATAGATGTCGATATAAAATTTATGGTTACTTTGTAATCTTTTATATATATTATTAAATAAAAAATGACATGTACCTTTGTAAATTCTTCGTGACATAGGATGTATTCTCCGGTAGTTGATTGAAAAGCAGAAAGATCACCACCAATGATGTGATTCCATGACTTGTAATATTCCAACGCATCTTGTTCTTCATCTTCATACACAAACCCCACCCCACATTCATATGCGCAACCTTCCTCAACGTCTTCTCTTTCCAAGGTAATAATAATATTATCACCAGCTTCCATTTCATTCATCCCAAACATCCAGTGGCTTAAATATGTTAACCACCCTCCTTCTACATTGATGTCCTCAATACAATGCTTGTATACCCAGGTGAGGTTTTTTGTTTTATTACTAATTTCTATCGCTGGCAATCTAAAATATGGATGAGTTGGGGAGTTTTCTCCATACCACTTCCTTCTCTGCACGTAGCAAAAATTTAGACCTTTGAGCTGCTTGTTAGGAGATGAAGGGATTGTAAAGGATATTGGTGTCTGGCTTCTTTTAAACCTAATCCAATATGGCATTGCTTGCCCTCCATAAATTGTGCTGAATACTCCAAATTCATAATACATCTGCTCCATCAAATTACAATCAATTATTAGCCTTATTAATTAATTAAATCACCACAAACAAACAAACATATATAGTTAATTAACTAGATAATATATACCTGGATTTGATATTGCTCTTCTCCTCTATCGGTACAAGAAGTTGGAACGAGGCTTTTATTAAGGAAGTCTGATAAGTTAGTCCAGCCCAAACTACATAATACCTTTTCCTCAACACCTTTCAGTGGTTGGATTTTCACCTTCCCTTCTATTTCACATGACCAAGGTTGGAATGAATTTGAAAATAGAGTTACATTGATTGGAGACATATCTGGATCAAATGAAACTCTTTGTAACAAAGGGTTATCTGTAGGACTTTTCCTTTTGGAGAATGCTCTAAACGGAACTGTGTTTTCTGATGATAAGATGAAAAGAAAAGCAAGCAATAATACATTAATATTATTCACATCCAATTAATTAATGAAGCAAAAACATTCTTATCTAATTGATCATATATAGATCAATTGGTACCACCACCATGTGACCACATGGGCGCACAGATGAAGGCTGCAGGTTACAGGTTCAAAACTTGTCAAAGGCAAGTGGATAAACTATATCTTGTGATCCATGTGTGAGGATGGTGAGTCACTGGACATGAGTTCTATGCGGTGTGCACACTGGATACCAAAACGGTACATGAGACCAGAGAATTCTCACCCATTTACCCTTTTTCAGAAACATTGTTATCTAAGTAAATAGACAAGTGTATGTCTGATTCATGTGTGATCGCCACTGCTCTGCGTTCTTGGCACACATAGCTAGGCAGACAAAGTTTTCATTTGGTGTATTGATAGAGATCGATATAAAAGTTATGGTTCTTGTTAAAATAGAAAAGTTCAACATTGTTATATTGATAAAAGTCTAACTTGGTTTGGTTGAGTGTAGGTTCATTGTTAAAGTGACCGAGAAATGGTTGATGGATTAAAGCAACTTGAAGTTGATAGAAGTTGAAGAATGAATTTCCAATACTAGAAGTCAGGGTTATAGGTGAAAAATAGAAAATATATTTAGAGATAATGGCATCGAGTGTAACCAACTATGACCAAATGTCTGTTGGTGCATGACCTTTGAAACTGTTCAATCAATGTAAGAAACTAAATATTTTGTTCAAAAAATATAACGTGTGACTGGTTATAATATTAGCCGGTTATCACTTCATTTTTATTAAATTAGTTTTAATGTTTGATTAACAGATTCTTCTTTTTGTGTATTAGTTTATGTTTACGCTCAGTTTTTTTTTACCCATTGTGAGTTTGTCACAAAACTGATTATCACTTGGTAAAATAATTTAATTTAAGAGACTTCTATTTGCATCTCACAGTACTGTTTCAATTTCAACGTAATACCATAAAAAAAGATTTGTTGGAAACTGAAAAGCGTAACCGAAAACTAGAAATTTGTTGGAAAAGTGTCACCGGAATATGGCAAAGAGTCACTGGAAAACTAGAAATTTGTTGGAAAAGTTACCCGGTAAATTACATTAATTGAACAAAATATTTCCGGTGCGTTTGGTTCGTAGACAAGATTAGAATTGGATCTGGATTTGGTTTAAGATATGGATTTGAATTTGGTTTTGAGGTAAGAGAAAAAAATATATTTAATTAAAATTATTATTTAAAAATTAAAAGTGTGCATGTGTGTGAGAGAGATAGAGACATTAAATATGTCAGTGTGTGTAAGAGAGTGTAATCCACTCAAACCCACCTCTTTTGCTTTCTATGAGTTTTGTGGGCCCGTCGTCACTATTCCAAATCCAAACCACCAACCAAACAATTGATTTTCATGACACGAATCCAAACCCCACCTAAATCACCCCAATCAAACGCACCCTTAGTTACTTACATTGATTGAACAGTTTCTTAGGTCAGGCACCAACATAGACATTTGGTCATAGTGGGTTACACTCTGATGCCATTATTTCAATATATATAATCATATCTCTGATTCTCTGTATGTTGATAAATTCTGGTCATAATCATTTTGACCAGAAATTCTTCTTCAGAATAATAAATCTCAGTTTTACTTTGTAATCTTTTATATATTATTAAATAAAAAATGACATGTACCTTTATATTGGTCGGTGCGTTTTCCAACGAACTCCAGTTGGCAAGCCGCGTTTCGTCCTCGTGTAAATTCAATGTGATGTAGTATGTATTCTCCGGTAGTTAATTGAAAAGAAGAAAGATCACCACCAATTATGTGATTCCATGACTTGTAATATTCCAACGCATCTTCTTCCATACTTCCATGATCATACACAAGATTCACCCCACAATTTGTAGGTAGGCAACGTGGCCAACATCCCAACATCTGCTCTGAAACGGTAATAATAATTTTATCACCAGCTTCCATTTCATTCATCCCAAACATCCAGTGGCTTATAAATGTTAACGGCTCTCCACCTACATTGACGTCCTCAATACAATGCTTGTATACCCAGGTGAGGTTTTTTGTTTTATTACTTATACTGATCACTGGCAACTCAAAGAATAGATCACGTCGAAATCGAGATTGGTTGATGTACCATGAGGAGTTTTCTCCATAGTCCTCCTTCCTCAACATGTAGCAAAAATTCAGACCTCTGAGCTGCTTTTTAGGAGATGAAGGGATTGTAAATGATATTGGTGCCTTCTGGGTGCTTATAGTACTTTTAATCCAATCTGGCATCACTTTCCCTCCATAAAATGTGCTAAATATTCCAAATTCATAATGCATCTGCTCCATCAAATTACAATCAATTAGCCAAAATATTAATCAGCACTGTTGGAATTAATCTTGATGGGTTTGGGTCGGTCACGGGTATCAACATATTGGTCACTAGATTAAAACCCGTGCGATGCACGACTCGGTTATTTATAAACAAAATTTGTTGTGTTTGTAACATGACCTTCATTGTTGGAAATAAAAACTTTCTTGCTTGCTTTTTAGTCATGATAAAACAACGTAAAGTTATCCATGGCTTGAAACAACTGGAACTTTACAATATTTATTGACTTAAACATGTATACATTGCACAAATACTTTAAATAAAAACATGCCCCCTTAAATTTCACAATGACAGAACATAACTTTCTTGATCATTGTCAACAAAAATCAAAATTTAAAAGTTAATAATCTTCATATGAAGACATAAGGATTTATAAAAAAATATATAGAAACTAATTGTATATGTTTAATCTCTTGATTTAAAAATTAAAAAGCCGAATATTTGGTATATATTTTTATACCAATAAAATGTAATTTATAAATAAAGTTTTAGACTAATATTGATTTCGTAAAATCATTCACAAAATACAGATTGGGTTTTACAAATAAAGAGTTAACTTCACAAGTAGATCATATTAACAACTTAACAAATCTTGAGATTGATTCTAAAATATAACCTCAAATCTAAAATCTAAATTAACAATATCATCAATGAACCAAATATAACCTCAATTTAATGTGTTGATTGTTATTAATTGATCGTACACCTTAATGTTTTCAAAACTGGACCGGACATCGAACCAGTCAAAGGAGGGGTACGGTTCAAGGTTCAACCCGTCTGACTGGGCCGTAAAACCGGTCTATTATATATATATATATTTAAAAAATGAGTTTTGCCAATGACAGACCTATGTGTTGTTATTAGCCTGTATAAAAGGTTGTATTTTTTTATCATAAAATTCAGATGGGTAAATTTTTTATATGAAAGGTATAATTTTTTTATGCTTGTTATTAACCACCACGACACCACTATAGTAGTTGTTAGCAAAATTCTTAAAAAATATATGATAGTTGAAACAAATATCTCATATAATATTTAATGTTACTATCATGGTTAAGGGAAAATGGTAAAAAAATACATTGAACTTGACATTTTTTACCGTTGTATGTTGCCAACTATTTTTTTTTTCATTGTAACACAAAACTTGACATTTTTTGTTATTGTATGTATTAAGCGTCGCATCGTTAGTCCTTTACACTAACGGTTGTTAGTAAATAACTTAAAATTCCGTTTTCTTACATTTTTATATGTTTTCATCCGTTTTCTTACGTTTTTGTCCGATTTTACACATTTTCGTCTGTTTTTACATATTTTTGTCTTTTTTTTACGTTTTCGTCTGTTTTTACACGTTTTCATTCGTTTTCATCTATTTTCATACGTTTTCATCCGTTTTTACACGTTTTCGTCTGCTTTTACACGTAAAAAACAAACAATAATAATAATAATAATAATAATAATAATAATAATAATAATAATAATAATAATAATAATAATAATAATAATAATAATAAGAAAATAAATAATAATAATAATAGTAATAATAATAAAATAAATAATAATAATAATAATAATAATAATAATAATAATAATAATAATAATAATAATAATAATTTCATACGTTTTTATCCGTGTTCGTTTATTATTATACGTTTTCCTCTGTTTTTCTTATATTTTATCCGTTTTCATCCATTTTTATACATATAATATGTATGAAAACGGATAAAAATATATGAAAATGTATAAAAACATATGAAAACTTGACATTTGATTTTAAATCATGATTTTAACCCTTTTTTGGTCCGAATCATCAAAAGTGTAAAACACGAAAGTTGTCCGGAATAATGTTTTACATCAAGGCTCGCGAGATTTTAACCTGAAATTGCAAAACAATGACCATTTACTTCCAAAACTTAAGCGGTTTTTGACCAAATTGTTTTGCAATTTTAGGTTAAAATCTCGCGCTTTTTGATGTAAAACATCATTCAAGACAACTTTCATGTTTTACACTTTTGATGATTCTAATTAGAAAAGGGTCATAATCGCGATTTAAAATCAAATGTCAAGTTTTCATACGTGATTCTGACTAGAAAAGGGTCATATTTTTATTCGTTTTCATACATATTATATGTTTAAAAATGGATGAAATTGGATGAAATATAAGAAAAACGGAAGAAAACATATAATAATAGACGAAAACGAATAATAGTGTATGAACACGGATAAAAACGTATGAACGCGGATAAAAACGTATGAAATTATTATTATTATTATTATTATTATTATTATTATTATTATTATTATTATTATTATTTATTTTATTATTATTATTATTATTATTATTATTTATTTATTTATTTATTATTATTATTTATTTTATTATTATTATTATTATTATTATTATTATTATTATTATTATTATTATTATTATTATTTATTTTATTTTTTATAAAAGTGATTTTTCATTGAAAACATGGAAATTACATGGAAATTACATATTATTTATTTATTATTATTGTTATTAATTTTATTAATTTTATTATTATTATTATTATTTATTTTATTATTATTATTATTATTATTATTATTATTATTATTATTATTATTATTATTATTATTATTATTATTATTATTATTTATTATAATTATGAAAACGATCGAAAGCATGTAAAACAGACGAAAACATATAAAACGGACGAAAACGTGTAAAAGCAGACGAAAACGTATAAAAACGGATGGGAATGTAAGAAAACAGATGAAAACGTGTAAAAACGGATGAAAACATATAAAACGAATGAAAACGTAAGAAAACGGACGAAAACATGTTTACAGATGAAAACGTAAAAAACAAGACGAAAACGGACGAAAATGTGTAAAATCGGAAAAAAAAAAACGTAAGAAAACGGATGAAAACGTGTAAAATCGGAAGAAAACGGAATTTTAAGTTATTTACTAACGACCGTTAGTGTAAAGGACTAACGATGCGACGCTTAGTACATACAATAACAAAAAATGTCGAGTTTTGTGTTACAATAAAAAAAAAAATAGTTAGCAACATACAATGGTAAAAAGTATCAAGTTCAATGTATTTTTTTATAATTTTCCCTTAATTAATTAACTAACCTTTTTTTCCTGATGGAATTTAGTAAATAAATGGACTAAAAAACGTTCTTACTTTCCATATTTTAATCAAATAATTGGTTATACTAAGATTATTGAAGAAAATGTAATTATTTTCTTTAGATCGTAAAGGCAACCTAAATACACATCGTTGTAATAATAATTATTTGAAAAAACTGAAAAATGACACGTAATAAAAAGCTGACATGGCATGCAATAAACGAAGACACATATGAAGGTTAATTCAAATCATAGGCTAAATCAATTGTACGTACAGGAGAGCATCGTTGGTTGATTTGGTCAAGATTGACCGGGCTTATTGGAGTATCATGGAGGAGAACGTGGACTTAGTTGTATACGTACATGTGTTTGTTTGTTTCTATTATAAATACTAGTATGGTAGAGTAGTAGTTTTTTGTACCCACTTTTCAGTTTATAAAGAAGTAGTAAGTTTTGAAAGAATATAGCAAGTTTTCTCCTGTTTTCTTACTGCATATATTCTGTGGTGAGTGTGTGCTATAGAGGGGCCTAAAACCAACAAGCACAGACAAAGAAATATAGTTAATTAACTAGAGCATACCTGGATTATATGAGATTCCTCTTGTCTTCTCGAGAAACTATAAGTTACAACTTCCCGTCTTTTATCAATGAAGTCTAAGTTAGACCAGCCCAAACTACATAATACCTTTTTCTCAACACCTTCCAGTGGTTGGATTTTCACCATCCCTTGTATTTCATATGACCAAGGTCGCAATGAATTCCGATATGCTTCTATACTGACTGGAGACATATCCGGATGAAATGAAATTCTATGTAGCAAAGGCTTAGCTGCATCCCAATGGTACGTCCTAAAATCCAACCGTCTTAGCGTACATGGAGGATGCTCGATTGACATCAAAGAATAACAGTCGTACATGCTAAGTTCCTCAAGACTACAAAGGCTTCTTACACAATTAGGCATAGAATCGATAGGATTACCATCTAACCATAAATACTTTAACCCTGATAGGCAACTCAAGTCCATCGGAAAGGATTCGTTGGACAAATTATTATTTTTAAGAGATAATTTTCCTAACGAGCTCGGGAATGGAATCGCAGAGGGGACCATTTGTTGCAGAATAGACTCACAGGTATTGCAACCATCGAGCAATAGCTTGCAATCCTTATTCAACTTGTGTATTGCTGTTGGAAGCTTTTCTAGCTTTATGCAGTAACTCAGATCGATGTGGACACGTTCAACACATTCCCCAAGTGATTCACAAACCTCAATCAAACGTTTGCAATTACTAGCTATTAACCTCTCAAGTGTAGGGAGTTGGTAAAAGCCGCCGAGTTTTTGAAGTTGTTCACAGAAACTCAGATCAAGAATCTTCAATGATCCAAAGATTCTTTTGTCTTTTGAACACGATCCAATCACCTGCTCAAGTGAAGGTGTGAGTTAAGATACTTAGAATTCCATTTACTAAGGGGACAAGGGCATGTGAAAGCTCTGTGTTTTATAATATAGTAAATGAAATGAAATGATTTCGTACGTACCTTTTGTGGGTTACTCCAACACATACCAAATGATTCGATGCTGCTATATGACAGGTCGAGAGCAACTAGGTTATCCAATGCCAAATCTGAAGGAATAGACTTTAGAGGGAATCCATGCATACACAACCATCTTAATTCGTCTGGAAACTTCTTATAAGTCCCTTCGATTTGCTCTTTGATTTGCACATAATTGAGTTGCAGTATCATTATATTCTCCATCTTACTCAATACATCTGTTTCCACCTCAAATGATCCACGTAACTTCTCTTTCTTGAGGAATCTCGTGTCAAGGGTGAGGCCAAGAATATTATCCATACCCTAAGAAGAAAGGGAACATAAACCAATACAAAAAACAGAAATCGGATTATTGATATAGACAATATGGAATAACTTGGGTAATGCACAAGAGTACTGAGAACAAAGTAATGCAAAAGTATACACAGCCCTACCTCTTTATTTTTTTTCAACACTTCATATGACTCGTCGTTATTCCATAATAGACTACGCTCCCATTTCTTTGGTGATTCTTTACGTACTTCATCTCTTCCCATTTCTTGTAGCAATTGATGCATCCTTAACTCATTATACCATCCGATACTAAGAAGGCATCTGTCAACAAGATTCCTAATCCCTAATCTTGTGTTAATATCACATGCCTTCAATATTGTTCCAGCATAATCACTGTCTTCTCCAACAAAAAAGCAAGCGATATGCTTAAACAATTTCTTATCATTTTCGGATAAAGAATTGAAGCTCATTTGCAAGACATTCTCTATGGAGGGATCACTCTTTAGCATTTCTATGTAATCCTCCCATTCATTTACTTTTAGATTTTGTAGAGCCTTGCCCAATACTGTAAGAGCCAATGGATGCCCTTCACAATACTTTGAGACCTTTGTTGACACCTCTTCATAGCCTTCCTTGGGATACTTTGAGACCTTTATTGACACCTCTTGATAGCCTTCCTTGGGAGTGTTGCAAGAGAATGCATTACTGCATAAAAGTTCTAGCGATGCATCTTCGGATAAGCCTTCAAGTAACAATTTCCTATGCTTGGGTTTAACTTTTGATTTGAATAGTGCACACCTCTCTGTCAATGATGCGTTCTTGGTTGTTATTATGATTTTGCTACCCGGATGAAAACCTTTGTTTCCAAGTAACGCATCCAACTGGTCGAGACTATCAATATCATCAAGAACTAAAAACACCTTCACACGGGCTAATGCTTTCTCAATCTTAGAGGTGTATACCCAAGTATCATGAACTAGTCGCTGCTTCTTTTTTGATATGTCATTATAAAGTTGCTTTTGTACATCAAGCAATCCATTATGATTTTTAGTACATTTTGAATTGATACCTTCAATACAACTGCTCTTGTCAAATGTACGAGAGTGCAAGTGGAAGACATATTTGGCCAAATATGTCTTCCCAATCCCACCCATGCCTAAGACTGAGAATGTCAGCAGTATGACTGGAGGAACCATCTGTCAACCATGACGTGATTTCCCAAATCTGATGGTCCCTCCCGATAAGCCCGGGTAGCTCACTTAAGGGTACGCCTAATCTTTGATGGATTTCACTAACAATTTCTTCAATAAACTCTGTCTCTTTCCTGAAAAATAATTTTCAATGAGAAAAACAAAACTTAAGGTGTAGCAGGATTGGGATGATATCAATAATCTTTTTAATCGTGATTTGAAACAAAGTTTAAAGTTATTTCAAAAATATAACACACATATGAGAAAGTTTAAAGTTATTTCTGTACATGTTCCCTGTGTATGTGTATGTGATAACAAAACGAAAATTTGCCCCAATAACAAACGGTAATAAAAAATTAAATCAAATGATACTATTTGACCGATAATAACAAAACTGAAGATAACAACCTTTCTCGACAGTTAAACGGCCAAATCTAATTTGTATTATAGGTATCACCCGTTATCGTAGGTAATCTACTATAGGTATGTATGCCTTCCATGCTACCTTTCTTATTTGCTCATATGACTTGCTGGGTGGGGGATAAGGAGATTGCATGCTTGACTTTATGCACGTACTTTAGGTTTATTATACGTTTATGTTGCTCTTTAATATGTTCAGATAAGTTCATATCTATTACGTTCTGTTGTACCTATGCTTAGAAGTAGCTATGGTTTCTTTTTGGTTTTCTTAATGTCTGGAACAGATTTTCTGCTTCGTTTCTTGATCTTGAAAGATTTGTTCTATAAGTAGTCAAGGTAACCAGACCGTTGTCTCCATTCAACTATTCAAGTGTTTGAATGTGAAAGGAGTCTTACAAAAGATTGTAGGCTGCTTCGAAAGTTTAATCTTTCTGGCATTCCTCCGGCCCTAAGGTTTGTTGACGGATTGATTATTGACATCGAGTAAGATAAAATGCATGTGATTTTGTGGACTGATGTGTTTTTGGTTATTGAAACAGGGGAACCCCACAAATTAAAGTGACATTGGAGAATGCCAATGGTATCTTGAATGTGAAGGCTAAGGACAAGGGAACTGGAAAGGCAGAAAAGATCACCATCACCAATGAGAAGGGGCGATTGAGCCAGGAAGAAATTGAGCGGATATCTCTCATTAGGCTGATCAAACACTAATAGCCTTTTTGTAACAATACACAAATGTGTAATGGTGGTCAATGTAACCATACTACCCTTCTATATATATGATGGTTACCAAATTGTATTCGTAAGCTTACAATTTACCTAAAATTTAACTAAATCATTGAGGTTTAAATAGTATCTTCCCAACATTCTGTTAACATAGGTAAAGATTTATATATATATATTTGTATCTTGCTTAAAATGTTAGTATTATGAAAATTTGGATTTTGTCTCCATACTTTTATTGAAAATTTGGTTACCAATTTTATTTTTACCATTTTGTTATCTTATTAAATTCCCAAATATTTTTTCATATCAAAGAATATATATTTGGATAAAAGGAAATAAAATTTTGTAAAATGTGGTTTCTTTTTAAGTTTCAATAAGAAAACAAATAAGAAAAATATTCTTTGGCAAAACAATATATATATTCATGACCCCGAAAACGAAAGAAAAAGAAAAGGTGTAGAAACTGATTACCTGCCCTTGACGTCTTTACAACAATTTATACTTTTTGCCAAAAATTATTTATTTAACAATTGATTATATTCAATTACTATTATTTAATAAGACGTATTGTATAAATATTATGGCAAAGAAGAAGAAGAAAAGGAAAGAAAAAGAAAAGGTCTATACCTGCCCTTGACGTCTTTCCCTTTTAAATCAGCAACCTCTGTGAGTGCTTTATGCCATTGATCCATCTTTTGACCCCATCTTGCTCTTTTCTCTGGGTTTGTTTCGGCCTCCATCTTCTTCCGCCTATGCTCTGCCATGGCATCTCCAAAGCTGTTTTGTTGCTTCCTTACATCGGTTGGCTCAACATGGTAGAAAATGGGGATAACAATATGGTTAGAGAGCCGACGACGTTGGTCAAGGATGAGTACTAGTTCATCAAGACACCATGTGGAAGTAGCGTAATTCTCGGACAGCACTATTACAGAAACCTTTGATGATCTAATGGCATCCTCCAGTCCAGGTTTCAGGTCTTGTCCGGTTTCAATCTCTTCATCATCCAAAAAGGTGTTTATGTCAGCATCCACCAGGGCTTTGTAGAGGTGATCGGTAAAATTATTGCGAGTGTCGGCTCCTCTGAAACTTATAAATACATCATATGATCCTTTATTATTATTATTATTACTACTGGATGAAGAAGATCCTTCTTCAACTTCTGTGATTGTAACCATTATTCTTATTATTATGAGTGATTTGATTTTTTTCTGAACAGCATATGTATGAGTGGCTAGTAATCTACCAATAAATACAAGAGGGTGAAGAGGTCTTAGTTTTATGGTCTTAGTCAACCTGAAAGGTTGTCGATTTTGCTTCGAAATTTCTTACCAATGAGATTGTAATATTTCATGATATTTTCATCTATATTTTTTCAAAACTCCTTTGAAAATCATAAAATACTAATATATATCCAAAATAAATGATCTCATTGCATGTTGTCTTCCTTACACAACACAATATACAAGTTTTAAGAAAAATCCCCAACAATCAAAAGCTAAACACTTCTCAAATTTATTTGCTTAACTTTTGTTTGGGTTTGAATTTGGATACCCGAAACCTGACCCAACCAAAATAATCCGAACCCAATTAACCCGAATCTTATTTGGGTTGGGTTACGGGTTAGTTTATATTCAGGAAAACCGAATAACCCGACCCAAATATCTCGAAACCCGAATAACCCGATGTAACCACTGATAAAAATATCACTTTATAATTAACTAGTGCTTATCCTTTTTCCACGTCGATTTTTTTTTTTTTTTTTAATACCGGATTATAATTATTATCTTATGTGACGTAGATCACATCCTCGATAAACGTGCTCGCATGCAACCTAACCTCAACGTATTTAATATTTACTTTGTGTAAACATTATCATATTAAACTTTAGGATATCCCGTTTGCCACTTTACGTTAGTTTTTTTTTTTTTTTTTTTTTTTTTTTTTTTTTTTTTTTTTTGGGTAAAGGGGAATTTCCTCGGATTTTTTTTACGTTAGTTCGTTAACGTACGTTATCATATTAAACTTTACGTTAGTTCGTTAACGTACGTATAAACTAAACGTTGGGTAACAGATTTTTTTGGGAGTAGATATACATAACATGGACAATCAAAAAAAAAAAAAAAAAAAAAAAACCTCAACCATATGGAGCATAAAAGAATTGGTTCGACTATATTGTTAGATAAGCCATTTGAGTGGTCTAACGATAGTAGTCTCGCGGTTTTTATGAACGCGATTGAGGAAGATGATACGGCAAGGTCAACACGAAAATTAGTAAACCGCAATCGGATCAAAGCTGCAGAAAGATTGCATCGTAATTATTTTTGTGAAGATCTGAAATTCGACGATGCTTTTTTTGAAGATAGGTATCGTATGCCTAAAAGTTTATTTTTAAAAATCACACATGCTATTGAGTCTAGGTTCGAGTATTTTCAAGAAGGTTATTATGCTAGAGCGCAAAAAAGTTTCACATCCATACAAAAATGTACGTATGCCATTAAACAACTCGCAACCGGTAATCCACCGGATGAGTTTGACGAATATTTTAAAATGGCACAAAGAACGTCACGTGAATGCCTTCAATTTTTTTGTGATGCTATTATTCAGTTATACGGTTGAGATTACCTACGTAGGCCAACAAGCCATGATGTTGCATGTTTGTACGAAGCACACGAAGAGAGACATCACATTACGGGTATGATCGGTAGCCTAGGAGGATAGGGATGCACACAGTACAACACCGCAATGCGTAAAGAGGTGTGTACATAGGAGGATAAGGATGTTTGTATAGAATTTCCCACTAAACAGGTCTTATTTCCCATCGTAATGCGTAAAGGGGTGTATAGTTAACAATTGGTATCAAAGCAAAACAACAATCATTGATCGATCCCACACCGAAAATTTATGAAATGTTTTTTTTGAGAAAAATTGCAGAAAGAAAAACGAGAGAGATAACATAGTGATTATTTTCTTTGGAAATAACAAGATTGAGAAACCTCTATGCATGTGACATCCCTCTGTGTTGATGCATAATCTGGCGCGGACTGGATTTGACGACTCTCCTTGGGCCGTTAGTCGTCTTCTCGAGTCCTGAGTAGACCTGTCAACAAAGAGAACCCGTTAGGAGTGGACCCGAGGCCGTAGCCCCGGGATCCACCTCCGACGGTCAAGTCAGTGTCGATGCGATATAGCATATAATAGTTAGGTTTAGGATAACCTGTTGTATTGTGTTGTGAATGGAATCTCAGCCCTATATTTATAGGACATGGATTAGGGTTTAGGCGTAGAGTGGGCTGCTGTCTGCCGGGCCTGGCCCATGTAGGGTCCAGTCCGGACCATACGTCCACAAGCCCCCCAAGTTTAGTATGACATAGTGCGTGGCTATGTTATGCTAAACTTAAGTTCTGTTCATGGCCGCGTAGGCCCAATCAACTATGACGGCATGGCCCATGTGTGCGCAACTTGTGTGCACATGGGACGAATCATACTGCGCAGCCCACATGCGACAGTGCGCAGTGGGATTGCGATTGTGATTGTCTCATAATGGTGAAAGTGGATCTCGTATGCTGTATCCTAGGTAAGGGCGTACCTTTTGTACCAGTAGCGATGCAACATGGTGCGACAGAAGACGTGTTTATGTGGCAGAAGTGCGCGCTGTGCGCAACAAAGGTGTGCGTTGTGCCCAACAAGGATGCGCGCTGTGCACGACAAAGATGCGCGCTGTGCGCAACAAAGATGCGCGTTGTGCGCGAACATTACATTCGTCTTTACAACCGACAAAGGACGTCTCCCCTGCGGCAAGATGGTGCGAATATTTAAATCCGTCTTTGTACCGGGCTTGCAATACCTCTTACGTACGATCTGCTTCCAAATATACCTGCGTGACTTGTACGGAAATAGTGCGGAAACAGTGGTATTATATACCCTGGTAGCCCCCCAAGTTTGATGGTGCTACTCGTGTAGGAGCATTAAACTTAGTTATTCAAATCCTGAAAAACACTTAATGCAAATATTAGAAGTATATGCCGCGAATCGCAACATAGAAAACCTAATGAAGTAAAAGATTAGCGTGAAGCAATATATAGCACATAGCATATGAAATTAACACATAAGAGAAGTAGCAGTGTGAATTACACCTATCGTGAGGTTTTACAAACTATATAAGAGAAGTAACACGTAGCGAATCTGCGAACGCAGTACGCTCATGGCGATTTATTGATCTTTTTCTTTTTTATTATAATAAAAACAATGGTGCGGATGGACACACCGTGACCGCGACTAATAGTCTCAATCGCGCGTATAGACGCAGATGGATGTATCGTGACCGCATAGACTATATCGTTTGTGGATGATCGCAGATGACCACGGCTGTTGTCCAGTGCGCTCATGGCGATTGACTAGCATCATGGTGCCTGTACGTGACAGTGCGCTCATGGCGCCAATCTGCGAAGATGTCCAAACGCATGGCCTAACGTGGGTAGATTTATCGCGACTGCGCTGTTTGCGGCTAAAAGATGTGCGCGAATTAATTCGCGGTGAAAAAATAAAGTAGGTCCGATCGTGCGGACTTAGTGCGACTATAGGTAAAATCGTGTTTACCAAGTTTAAAAGATTTACATAAAATCTTTTGAATATTTAAAAAGATATTGCGAGATTTACTTGTTGTAAATCTACCGTAGTGATATATAATCAATCGTGTATAACGAAAGAGATAAGACAAATAAATTCTATGTTTGTCTATTTGTCTACTGTATACGAAGAAAGTAAAACCGAACTAATAAAGAATAAATATCTCTTGAGATAAGCCGTATATTTTGACCAAAAGAATGAATATCTTTAATATTAGGTTTTATTGAATATCGTATATTATTTTGTATCTGCGCATCGTGTACTAGCAGAAAATAAAGAAAGAATACCGGCCTTTGAACTCGATGGTTGCTTTCCGGTGATGTGAGAACACGAAACTTGTCGGGGTCCCACGGATGGCGCCACTTGTTGATGCATAATCTGGCGCGGACTGGATTTGACGACTCTCCTTGGGCCGTTAGTCGTCTTCTCGAGTCCTGAGTAGACCTGTCAACAAAGAGAACCCGTTAGGAGTGGACCCGAGGCCGTAGCCCCGGGATCCACCTCCGACGGTCAAGTCAGTGTCGATGCGATATAGCATATAATAGTTAGGTTTAGGGTAACCTGTTGTATTGTGTTGTGAATGGAATCTCAGCCCTATATTTATAGGACATGGATTAGGGTTTAGGCATAGAGTGGGCCGCTGTCTGCCGGGCCTGGCCCATGTAGGGTCCAGTCCGGACCATACGTCCACACTCTGTTTGAGTTGTCGGTAAAAAGTGTCAGACGCGTGTTCTTCTTGAGTTGTCAAATCGTGTCCTATCAATAGCTGCCTATATGGAAAACATGTGAAGTTGTTTTTTAACAGGGGTTCGTTCCTGTAAACACTTTTTTTTCCTACCGTATAATTTTTTGAGGACAAAAGGGACGAATTTCGCTCCTGATAAAATTTAAAATTTAAAAGTTAATAATATTTTAATATATTAATTAGTTATTTGAAATTTGCGTTTTATCTTATTATATATAAGCTTTTAAATTTTTTTGAATATACCGTAGTAAATTATTTATTTTTATCTACATTTTAATATAAATTTCGTCACAATCAGATACCGAAAAAATTTGTGATATTTTCGGAGACCGGGCAACCAAGGGGACTTCGGTTCCTAACCCGGGATCCAAAAATGTCTTTTTTAGACCAGACAACTGGGTAACTCGACCCATATGATGACAAGTGTCTCCAGTTGCCCAAAAAACTGACAAGTTCACTTGCAGAAAAGTGACACTTCGTCAGTTGCCCAATTGTACGAGTTGCCCTGGTCTAAAAAAGACATTTTTGAATCCCGGGTTAGGAACCGAATTGCTCTTGGTTCCCCGGTCTATTTTGGTAATTATACCTGTATATCATGATGGTACTTGTTGAAGAAGAAAAGAAATGAAATGATATATACTATACTTTATCTAGCAAAGGCATGTTCTCTTTCTGTGCCTTGTGAGTATGGGAGAAAAACGCATATGCTCTGTCAGGAAGAATCATGTCCAACTACAGCAAACACGAAAAGCCGTAACTTATTTGGTGAATCAAGCTTAGTGTTTCCATGGTAACTTATACATTAAAAGGTCTACAGTTGTGAAGTGATATCTTGATATACTTCAGCTGTTCAGCAACTCATCAGAATTATTTTCGAATAATAATATATGCATGTTAAGAAGAATATATATGTATGTATACCTTTGGTTGCTTAATACCCAAAATGAGACCGCAGTCAGATAAATCCTCAGAGATGTCACAACCAACATCCTGATAAAGAGCATCATGATGTATTCGCTTGGTACACTATGTTTCATTAAGCTGATCGATAAAAGACACGTAGGCATAGTCTGATAAAAGACACGCTTATGACCTATACTCGCAATAACCATATGTGTTTTTGCAGGTTATTAGTGGCCAGTATAATGTTCAGTATAGTCGTGTATGAGTTGCTTCAACGTGTCCATTAGTGGTTTTTTTCTGCAGAAAAAGTTTTGCTTAACGATGTCTGCACGAGTTTCTATTATAGCTTTTAGATTCTAGGAGGGTACGTTAGTAAATTCACTGTGAAAGAGTTTCCTTACATATTGTATGAATCATAAATGTACTCTTGAAACAAAACCTGAAAGCAACTTGTGTTTTTCTCCAATCCTCGGTCCATGGTCACCATGGAGGCTCTTTAAGTGTGTTTCTGGACTACTAATGCAAAGCCAACCATTCTTTTCAATGCTTAATATTCATCATTTTTTAAACAAATTAATTGGAAGTAGCCAACCATTCTTTAAGTCTCTTAAACTGCATTTCTAATGCATCAAACCTCCTTATATCGTTTTACTAAAAACCTATTTCAGACACGGATTCTTTTTAGAAGTTTTGTACATAAGTGTTTTGGAGCAACACAACCTTGCCCATACCAAAATTTACTTGTATGACCCGTTTCCAAACATGTACTAGAGTCATCTGTTTCACACTTAAAAAAAGGGACATGTGATTGTGATGATCATCATCATCATCGTCTTCAGTTGCTAATGATTCATCATTGGTGTTGTCAATTGCTAAAGCCTTTTTTGCTTCTCCTGTGCCTTTGCTAGCCTCACTTGCGCCTCTACTGATAGTGTTGAGGTTATGTTGAGCAGGGTCTCCATAAAGTGCAATGTGTCTATGATACAGTTCTAATTCTTTCTCAGCAAAAGCAATGAAGTGCCTTACCCGTCTCTAGTGATTGCTCATATTCTGACTTCTCTAGTGCCTGCATGTATGAGATGGGAGATTAGAAGATTAGAAAAACCAAAATGATGTTATATTCATTCGTTATGGAGAAACAGCAAGTGATTCTGAACGGCTGCTATTAATCATGTGGCAGGAATTCTAAACCACTTTATTGAAAACGAACCAATTTCGGTTGTTGCAATGAAGATAAGGGGTACAATTTGGATCAGTCACTATATGGATAATTCTGATCAGTGCAAAATTTGGATCAGTGATTCCAGAGATTGAACGGTGTACAATATGGATCAGTCATTATTAAGATCTTATGTAATTTTTTAATATTTTAGTATCCTAATCATATAAATAATGCATTGCTTATTCACTGAATTCAAAAGAGAAGGAATACAAAACCCCGACCAGACAAGAACCTGTTCTGACCTGCACCAAGTTTCTACCAATAAGTAAAACTGTTCCTTTTTTGCCGATACCCAACCCTCCCATTTTGCCACCTTTAACTGAAATCTGTCGAAACAAAGAACTTTCTAAGTCATGCAAGCTATTACACGACGGTCTTTCTAAGGGCTGTAGAGTGGGTGAGAAGAACAAGGACATGAGAAAATACCACAAATACAAAGGGATAACCCATGATATCTATGTTTTCGCACAACACAATCATTGGGAGTAAGGGGGAAATGCCAAGAAAGGTAAAACACAAAATACCATATATGGGTCGATAAATGCCTATTGCATGATTTCTTCACTTCAGAATCACCTTTAGTCTAAAGTTTGGTAGTGGTCCCATTCCAGTATCAGTTTTTACTTTTTATAAACTTTGTGTTGTACCCAAAGAGTTCTAGTGTGAATAAAGTGAGGATAAGAGCAAAAATCTCGTTTTATGCTTGCCAAGTCATGTTACCTAGTACACCGTCTCATTGAGTCAGTGGATGCATCATACGTCATATGTAACAACACTCTTATGGCCAGGCTGAATAAAAATAAAATGTAAATAAGTTGTGTTGGGCTAGTGTCCCTAAGCATAAATATATAAACAATAAGTAACTAGAAGAAAGTAACTGTAATTACCCGACGGGTTTCCGTGTTCGCCGGGATCGTGTTTGCATCGCGTGCTTTGGCTCGATAACTTTTCCCACTGTTTTCTTATGCTTTCCTTCCACGGGATCTTTTTCCACTGCATATATATTATCTACGCTTAATTGGGTGTGACTTTTCATACGTTTAGTTGACCCCTCAACTTTTCAATACTTTTAGGAGAAATAAAATATAAATGACTTCAAAAATAACTCTTACATTCATTCTCCGCTTTCCTCTTTTGTGAAATCCCCTCTTCTTCAATCCTCGCTGTAGAGAAAGACGAAAACTTCATTAATAGCTAACCAAATGTGCTAGTTTTACTTATTTTTAAGAAGAGGTAGAAGGTTTTACCACCACATTCCAAGATGGAATCAATGATCGCCATTTTAGCGTCAAGCATACTCACAAACTCAACCATCACGTCCTCACCATCCTTCTTCAAGAAATCCTTCACCTTCTTGTTCTTTACTTTCGAAAGATGCTTCTTTTGTTCCTTCTGAAGTGCGGTAACCATGCTCTCATTTCGTTGTTGCATGATATTCTTCACTAAAAGGGCATTCTCAAAAAAATCGGTGCGTTCCTGTGAAATTAATAACCTAGTGGTTAAATTGATATACGACGCGTCAAATAGCTTAAACAACTAAGTAGGTTGATAGATTAAACGAATGTTTGTAAGTGCATTTGAAACTGTTTAACCTGCAAAATGTACGGGTAAGCATGTCCTAATTGATATGCAATTAAGTTGGTATCTACAGTCGCATATATCACTTACATTAACCTTATCAGGCATTTTCAGTAGCTCATCAAGTTTCTTATCAATCATTTTTGTCCTCCTTGGTTCAGGTATCTCCTCTGGGATAGTGTCAGATATCTTCTTCCGGGCATAAAGCTACACCAAAAAATTACAAAATATTACACATAGTTACCTACTTACCTCTATTTAATTTAAATTCTATCATGAACAACATTATTTAAACTAACCAGTAAAAAGATAGTGCATCCACTAAGATTCTTTCGTCCGATTCCCCTGCCATTCTTGTAGGTGTTGATGCCACGCACCAAAAAATTAAGTGCATGGGTTGCCCATTTCTTCTTTTTGAGGCCATTAAGATCATCCACATGATTTAGATAAGTCCAACATAGGGAGTTCCCTACCGGTGGACACACAATATTCCGTAGAGCAAACAGAGCGAAAGCTCGGTTGACGGTATCCCTATCTTTGCTTTGAGTGAGTTCGTCCTCTACTTTTTTATTAGATACCAGCCACTGTGTGCCCTTTTTCTCAAAAAATATTATAGTTTGCTCACTTGGAAGTTCCATTGCAGGCTTCTTGGGGATAATAACCACCTCATCACCGTCTTCCACTCCCATGATGGAAGTGAAATCCTGAGGTGTAACTACACAGCGACTACCATCGGGTAGAAGGAGACTTCTATCCTTAGTGTTGAACAAGGACACCAATTTCTTTATCGCTTTATTATTTTGCACATTGACACTCATCTTCAGTAGCTTGTAAAACGGGCTATCTTCTAATAACTTTAACCTCTCCTCCCCCAAGGCATTCATTTTATCCACAAATGCCTTTCCCTTGCAGCGGACTAAATCTTGAAGCTTTTTGTGAACTTTCTGTGGTTGTTCTTTTTCTTCTTCAGTCGTGGTGCAGCATTTCAATAACTTGTTATATTTGTTTAATTTTTTCATTCCTGCATATGAGACAAAAATAAAATAAAATGCAATCACATTGAACATAAACTCAAAAACACTAATCACATAATCTAGCAATAACTATGGCATACATAACTGAGATCATCGTCAGCATAATCTAATAAAATCAATCACGCAAAACGGGCTTAATTGAAATCAAAATAACCACAATCCGAATCTTAACACACATAAACAGCTCTAAATCATCATAACATGAAGCAACAGAATTGAGCGCGATAATGGCGCCATACATAGTTCATGTGTTGGTATTCACTTTTTGTGTATAAATTTATGTTTTATGTATCTTTTATAATAAATAGATCCGATGTGTTTAATTATTGGTGACGATATGGCAGAATATACCTTGGATTACAGGAGGAGAATCTTGTTCTTCTTCTTCCTCGTCCTCTTCTTCTTCTTCTTCTTCATCTTCATATTCTTCTTCATCTTCTTCTTCAACATCGCTTACACTAACGCCAGTTGGCCTTTCTTCACTCATTGCTGTAGAGAAAGATACAAATTCCATTAATTGCAAAGCACGAGATTAAAATACTTGAAACTTAGACTTGGTCAATATAAACTACTAGATAAATCATAACAAAAGCATTTTACCTTGTTCAAATACAGGAGGAAAATGATCTTCATCTTCATCGTCGTGAAGCACACCAGCAGCTGCATACAATGAACCAGTATCAGTCGGTCGCGTTGTACAACAAAACAGTCAGTCAGAAGTAGTCAATTAGTTGAGATATTTTAGGCTAGTAATCTTTTTATATCTTTGAGTCCCGTTGGTCGCCTATTTAAAGGCTTCCGATATTTAAAAGGGACTCATGAATTTTGGAGCATCAAAATGACATGTTGTTCAAGTCTCAGGATCTCTGTAGAAACAGGCTATGAAGAAAACGGAGACAATGAAGCTCGCAAGAGAAAGATGCCAAAGCAGTATAAGAATAGCAGCAGCTAATAAGGCCAAGCAGGCTTGGACAACACTTAAAAACGAAATATCAGGCCTCCTCCAAAGTAATCACCATTAAATTGCAATACATGAAACATAACGAACCGGTGCAAGATTTTCTTGCAAGTGTTTCATCAGTTGTAGGAATGAAGTCGTATGGCGATAAAATATCAGATGAAACAGTGGTAGCTAAAGTATTAAAGGAGCCTACCTCCCAAATTCGATCACATGGTAGCAACAATTGAAGAATCTAAGGATCTACCCACCTTCTTGTTTGAAGAGTTAATGGGATCACTTCAAGGCTTCAAGCTCATGAAGCAAGGATCAACAGATCGAACGTTAACTGTGAAGAAAAGGCTTTTCAGACTAGAGGCGAGTGTGAATCCTCAAGTCATCATGTAAGAGGAAGAGGCCGAGGAAGGGACTGCGGTTGAAACACAACGCTTAAATGCTCATACTGTAATAAGCCTAGGCATTCCGATGAATACTGTTGGTACAAACCAGAAGACAGGGCAAATTATGTTGAACAAGATGAAGATAATTTCTTGTTTATGACAGGTGAAACATGGTACCTAGACAGCGGCTGCTCAAATCACATGACAGGTGATCGATCTAAGTTTAAAGATCTCGACGAAAATATATAAACACAAGTGCGGCTGGGTGATAATAAAGGAAAAGGTACAACTGAGGAGGTCTCTACAGGTAACCAAAATCGGTGTATTAGAATGTTCAATTTGCTCCATGTTTGTTATTGGGCGTGGGTCAGTTAATGGAATCTTGTCACAGGATAGTATTTGACCAAGGTAAATGTGTCGTGACTCACAAACCTACTGGAAAGCTCATATGTCATCAAATCGCATGTTTCCACTTGATTTTATCAAACAAATGGAAATATCTATGCTGAGAAAAGGTCGAGCAGACAATGAGCGATACAGACATCTTAAAGAATAAGGAGATGGTCAGTGGTCTTCCTACAATCAAGCCGTTTGTGAAGGTCGTGTGGTCAGAAAGCAAACTATTAACGGTGGGCAAATCAAACTCATTCACACTGATTTATGTGGCCCAATGAGGACAGAATCGTTGGCAGGAAGCAAAGCAAATATTTCTTACTATTTATCCATGACTTTAGTAGGTAAAGCACAAATTCCAGTGCTTCAAGAAATTGTAGTTAACTAGTTGAGATATTTTCTTTTTACATCTTTTAACTATTGTTGACGATATGGCAGAATATACCTTGGGTTACAGGAGGAGAATCTTCTTCTTTTTCTTCTTCTTCTTCATCAACCACACGGGAGGAGGATTCACCATCTACATACGATGAACCAGAATTATAAATTCATAATACTTGTGTTGTACAAACAAACAACGTTTTAGAGAACAAAAAGCATGTGATCACTACCTTCAACTACAGGAGGAAAATGATCTTCCTCTTCTTCTTCTTCAACATTGCTTTCACTAACTTGTTCAAATACAGGAGGAAAATGATCTTCGTCTTCTTCGCCGTGAAGCACACCAGCAGCTGCATACAATGAACCAGTATCAGTCAGTCGTGACTCACAAACCTACTGGAATAATTATTGTGTGTGCTCATATGTCATCAAATTATTGCGTCAGCAAAGATCTATCAGACAACCAGTTGTGGCATCACCAATACAGACATCTCAACATCAAAGGGCTAAAGAATAAGGAGATGGTCAGTGGTCTTCCTACAATCATTATCATTAACGGTGGGCAAATCAAAGAGAATTGAACCGTCAAGAAAAACAAATTCAGCCTCTAGGTCGCAAATTTCAACACCAGAAAAAACAAATTCTATATATTCATCTCAAGGGGATTCATCTCCCAACCACATATCGACCCAAGTTAGGTAAATGGTTTAAACCACCTCAAGACTGTCAATAACCAGAACTTTGCTATTAGAGGTGGCATAATGGGTGGGGCTGGCTAACACATCAGGTGGCATAATGGTCGTAATCTTTCCTTTTTAAAGTTTTAGAAATAATGGGTTACGGTTAACGACCACTGTATGGTTATTTCTATTATTTATGCACATATGGTTAACCATATAAAAACTTGTAAGGATAGATTACTAACCCTTATCTTTGGCCATTGCATCTTTCAAGTTAGTGGTTGCAGAATCAAGCTCCTCAGAAGTAATTTTTCCATCATAATCTCTGCAAGTTATAGTGCCACCGTTATAATAAAAAACAACATATAAAATCGTATAACAACCCAACATAAAGGGAAAACGAATAAGCAATATTAACATATCCACACAAAAAAAAAGGCTATTCCAATCTAAAAGCCACTAAAAATCAGTTTTTTCAATCTAAGATTACATCTAACATAAATGCAGATAACTATTTTAAAATCTATAAGTGACACACAGATACGTCAAAGCTTTATCATACACAAATTAATTTCCGCAAGTGATACTTGGAACTTAAATCAACTATTTTAGCCTACTGCAACTAGTTCATAGCGAGTGGTGGAACCCTTTGATAACATTGCGGATAGCAATTACTTTTGCTCTTTAGTCATAAGTTTTTTCTCGTAATGCCAGGTATGCATAGAGGTGCCAATACCGGCCCATTAACCTAAACATGGGTCAATTTGTTACATTTATCACGATATCACCAAGGGGTAAATTGGGCAAATTTAAGCACTTAACTTAAAAGCTGAAATGGGGTCAAATGTTGCTCCAACTGTACTCAAGTGTCTACAAAGTCCTAATCGGTTATTTTTTAAAACAATAACATTTCTATCTGCTACTAAACCCGCCCTATTGCCACCTCTAGCTATAGATTACACAATTTCGAGTACGGTGCCCACAGTATCTTTGGGGTTTGGCCTCAACTTAAAATCAAGGGATCAGTCAATGGCCTCATGCTATACAAAGTACTTTGTATATTATAGTAAAAGGTTTAGAAAAAATAAAACAAAACAACTAACCTGTTTATAAGTGCTGAAGGGGCCCCATCAGTGGAATCATCAATTTCTTCATGGGCAGCTTTATACGCCTTCATGATATGTTGTTCACCATTGCCTTCTTTGTCCATCATGCTATGGTACAAATTTATCTGCGAAAACTAACACCATTATATGAATTAGTATGCACAATTAGCAGCACTGTAGCAACTATGATCTCACAAGATTTAGAGAAGCACAACATGGAGAAACCATTATGATGCAGAAGTCACAATTTCCACCCACAAACTTGTGAAAGGTTTCTTCGGCTTGCGTTTTACCTCAAACGGGTAAAAGGCCGCCCAAAGTTATGATCTCCTAAATCGCTTTGTTCAAAAGATTTAATGCATATGCACTATTACTTCTTTTCACATCCATGTACAAGTTTAGGTAGAGCCACAAACCTCCTTGTTGACGAGATTCAAAGATTCTTCACGCTCCCTACTCACAGACTGCACAGAATAATAATTTTAGGAAAATGGCTTAAATGTAAAATTTTGCAGAAATTCATGAGCAAGACCTTCTAATAAGATTATTACTTACAGATGCAGAAGCTAAAACAGGTAAAGCTCTTGCTTGTTGTTGCGCATCTGCAGCTGTTGCATTAATTGTCTCTTCTAATGCCACATCTTTGTTGCTTTCAACTGTTTGCTTCTTCTTAGCTTGTTCTTCCTTCTCCTGTGATAACCATTGAGCAATGTAGTTTATTTCATGATTTACAGAATATATTGTGTAAAAAGAAAACGGTTCAGATAGTCAGATGGGTTGAAAGTCGCCTAAGTGCATCATTTTAATTAAAGTAGCATATTTTCTCCAACAATAGTTGACATATTAACTCTTTGTTTGTGATCTGGACAGAATGTGCTTCAGAACACAAACGTTTCCGATTATAGTATGGCAAATTGTGTAGCAGTAACTGCTTTCTTACGAAAACCAATATACCACAAATGGTTATGAAATAGGGAAGAAAGTAAATAACAAATATATGGTTGAAAGAGATTAGAAACCTTGCTTAGTTCCTCCTGCCTTTCTGATACAGAATCGTGAGATGGCAAACTCATAACTCCAACAACTTCGTCTGGCAATGAAGACAATGTGGCTCTGCAAACGCAACCATATTCATAAACATCATTTGTTAACAACAAAATGATATGATACTCGAGTAATGCATCTGCAGATATGACTAAGAATCTAACCTGCTGATATTATCGAGTGTAAGTTCGTCATTAAGCGGCTTTGCAAATCCCAAAATTTCATCATTCGCAACAGAACCACCAGTTCTAACCTGTATATTAAATTGTAAACGTTAAATATCTCGAAAGTAAACTAAAAGTAGGGTAGTTGAAGTACTATTAGTAATCTTGCCTTGCACAAAAAGTCATCGAGATCTTCTGCTATTTTCTTGAGTTCTCCACTCCTCCACTCCTCCTCAGGCGATAAATCCCCATAGTTATACTTGTTCTGATAGTCGCCAACAAGAATCATATCCGAATTTGAAACGGAGCTCAATATAGAGGAAGAGACAGTGGGTTGATCACTTGGCTTGTTTTCAAGTGTGAATACCATAGAGCTTCCTACAGAACTCGAACTCGGGGTTGGGCCCGTAGGAGTTTTCTCAAGGTGGACCCCGGTTGCAGAAGCAAGTTCCTTAGAAGAAACTTTTCCATCATAATCACTGCAGTTATATTGAAACAGAGAAGTTGACATTTAATAAATTACATATATTAACACATCCAAATACAAAAGTTACCCAACCATTCAAAAAAGAAGAAGCTATTCAATCCAGAAATCACTAAAAACCATTTTTCTTTTTTTTTCTTTTTTTTTTAAATATAAGTACATCTTACATAAATGCAAGTAAGAAACTATTTTAAGATATAGTAGCGACACACTGATACGTCTCAGTTTTATGACATGCAAAATTAAGTGATGCTTGGAGCTTTAATCGAACCTGCCTTATCCCTTCATTTCATTTTGGTTTCATTTTTTAGCCTACTGCAACTAGTGGTGGAAACCTTTGAAAACTTTGGGGATAGCGGTTACGTTTATGTTGTACTTTTGCTCTTTAGTCATAAGTTTTTTCTCGTAATGTCAGTTATGCATAGAGGTGCCAATATTAGCCTAAAAAGAGGTCGATTAACTTAAAAGGTGTACTCCTAATCGGTTATTTTTGAAAACTAGACTATTGATCTAACTTTAGAAGTATGTCATATTTAGAAATGAGTGAGAGTAATGAAAAATTACGATGAGTGACGACCTGCTGAGGGTATGTTGATGATCATTAGCAACAGAAGCACCAGTTGTGACCTGTATGTATATTAGTAAACGTTGTTAGATTATATATCTAGAAAGTAAAGTAAAAGTAAAAGTAAAAGTATTATTACCTTGGCCAAAAAGTCATCAAACAGCTTCACCAGTGAAGCAACATTATAACTAAAGGCCCGTTTGGTTTGGGTGTTTTGAGTGGGTTTTGGATTAGAAAAGACAAAAACATTGTTTGGTTGAAATTTTGACATGGGATTTGGATTTCAAATGCCAAATTTGATGGTTTTACAAAAGTAGGGGGAGGGGTGGGGATTGGGTGGGATTTGCATTTTTATGTGGGCCCACTCTATAATATATTATTTTTATTTGTCTTTTTGTGTTTAAAAATATTTATATAACTTTTTTAATAATATTTAATTAACATATAAATTAATTATTATTTATTAAATAATATATTTTCTCACTCCCACTTACTTTATTATTTTTTTCTCTTTCTACATCAAATCAAAATCCAAATCCTAATCTACAACTTTTCCATCAACCCCAAATCCTAATCTAAACCCATCTACAAACCAAACGGGCCCTAAGATGTTGTATTGAACCCTCTTGAGCCGATAACCGTTGCTCCACACTCTTGCGCCAATCCTCTTCAACATGACCACTTTGAGTCCTTGCTGTAAATTATTAACACACATATAAATTTAACTATAACAAACATTGTATGCAACATATCTACCTACCTACATTCTTCATAAATTATTAACACACACACACACACACACACACACACGTATATATATATATATATATATATATATATATATATATATATATATATATATATATATATATATATATATATATATATATATATGAGGTGAGATCTATCAAAAACCACTAGTAGCTAAAGTACAAATAAACAAATCCCAACCATCCATTCCCCCTCCATCTAATGGCTTAGATTAAACCAAGAAAATACAAACAAGGGCAAGATAGTAATTTAGAAATCATATTAAAAAAAAAAAAATACTTAGATCTATAATCTCTCTCCAAAACAAAAAAATCAGATCTCAACCCAGCCAACACCATATTACCGACGGATTCATCAGATCTCGCCGGAATCACCGTTCACCACGAATCAGATCTCGACGGATTCATTTGATTCTTCATCACGAATCAGATCTCGCCGGAATCACCACGAATTCGTCGGATTCATCAATATTACCGACGGATTCATCAACAAATAAGTCGGATTCAACAACAAACCCGTCGGATTCATCAATAATCAATGATATAGATGAAAATCACTTAATCGAAGATCCAGTAGAAGATTTAGTTACAGAAGGTGATTTACCAGAAGATGAAGATGAAGATGCTTATGTAAAAGAACCTCATGGTAAAATCCCATGGAATTTAATTTTTTTTTTGTTTAATGTTGTAAGAGAAGTGTAAATCCCATGGGATTTACCTTGAATCCTATGGGATTCTGTATTGATCATTGATTCATTATTAATGAAGGATTCATTATTAATGAATGAATCGTATGGGATTAATTATAATTTTTTTGAGTAATGATTTAAGAGAAGTGTAAATCCTATGGGATTCACACATAATCCCATGGGATTCACACAGATTCCCATTTGATTCATTATTAATCCCGTATGATTCATTCATTATGTGTGAATCCCATGGGATTATGTGTGAATCCCATGGGATTCTGTGTGAATCCTATGAGATTCTGTACAAGAAAAATTTATAAATGTATCTCAAGGAATTTATAAAGAATCAAATGGGAATCTGTGTGAATCCCATGGGATTCTGAACAGTATAAATTTATAAATGTATATCAAGGAATTTATAATGAATCAAATAGGAATCTGTGTGAATCCCATGGGATTCTGACATTCTGTACAGGATAAATTTATAAATGTATCTCAAGGTATTTATAAAGAATCAAATGGGAATCTGTGTGAATCCCATGGGATTATGTGTGAATCCCATGGGATTCTGACATTCTGTACAGGATAAATTTATAAATGTATCTCAAGGTATTTATAAAGAATCAAATGGGATTGTTTATTAATCCCATGGGATTCTTTATGAATCCCATGGCATTCTTTATGATTCTTTATAAATCCCATGGGATTCTTTATAAATCCCATGGGAATTCTGTGTGAATCCCATGGGATTCTGACATTCTGTACAGGATAAATTTATAAATGTATCTCAAGGTATTTATAAAGAATCAAATGGGATTGTTTATGAATCCCATGTGTGAGCATGTTAATTCCTTGTTTTATTTTCTTGTGATACTTCTTTATGTGTGAGCATGTTTAGGATCCCATGGGATTCATACACAATCCCATGGGATTCACAGTTAATCCCATGGGATTCATAGTTAATCCTATGGGATTCACAGTTAATCCCATGGGATTCACATTTAAGCCCATGGGATTAACTGTAAATCCCATGGGATTAAATACATAATCCAATGGGATTAACTGTTAATTCCTTGTTTATTTTCTTGTGATACTTCTTTATGTGTGAGCATGTTTAGGATTCCATGGGATTCACATTTAAGCCCATGGGATTAACTGTGAATCCCATGGGATTAACTGTTAATTCCTTGTTTTATTTTCTTGTGATACTTCTTTATCTGTGAGCATGTTTAGGATCCCATGGGATTCATACACAATCCCATGGGATTCACAGTTAATCCCATGGGATTAAATACACAATCCCATGGGATTAACTATTAATTCCTTGTTATATTTTCTTGTGATACTTCTTTATGTGTGAGCATGTTTAGGATCCCATGGGATTCATACACAATCCTATGGGATTCACAGTTAATCCCATGGGATTCATACACAATCCCATGGGATTCACAGTTAATCCCATGGGATTTACATTTAAGCCCATGGGATTAACTGTGAATCCCATGGGATTAAATACACAATCCCATGGGATTAACTGTTAATTCCTTGTTTTATTTTCTTGCGATACTTCTTTATGTATGAGCATGTTTATGATCCCATGGGATTCATACACAATCCCATGGGATTCACAGTTAATCCCATGGGATTCACAGTTAATCCCATGGGATTCACATTTAAGCCCATGGGATAAACTGTGAATCCCATGGGATTAAATACACAATCCCATGGGATTAACTGTTAATTCCTTGTTTTATTTTCTTTTGATACTTCTTTATGTGTGAGCATGTTTAGGATCCCATGGGATTCATACACAATCCCATGGGATTCACAGTTAATCCCATGGGATTCATACACAATCCCATGGGATTCACAGTTAATCCCATGGGATTTACATTTAAGCCCATGGGATTAACTGTGAATCCCATGGGATTAAATACACAATCCCATGGGATTAACTTTTAATTCCTTGTTTTATTTTCTTGTGATACTTCTTTATGTGTGAGCATGTTTAGGATCCCACGGGATTCATACACAATCCCATAGGATTCACAGTTAATCCCATGGGATTCATACACAATCCCAAGGGATTCACAGTTAATCCCATGGGATTAAATGTGAATCCCATGGGATTCAATGTACTCATCTTATTATGAATATTCCTATTTGTTTTTTCTCCAGGAATTGCTTAACAATCTTGAACAAAAGTTGTCTGTTATTTGCGATGAAAGAATTGGTTTTGAAGGACTTTTGGCAATAGCTGGTTTAGATTCCCTGGTGATGTAAAGCTTATTAACGTCATTCCAAAACAGTATAGAAACGGCAGATGTGATTGGAGAACATTATTCCATTTCTAAACCTGACGATCAAAAAGTAACAATCCAACAGGGGTAGGCAACAAACGAAATATTACAGAAAAGGAACGCAATAAAAGACGAAAGAGTGAGAAAGAAAAAACACTTGGAGTTAAAAAGAAACAAGTGAAGGTTTGTGGCTATTGTGGAGTGAAGACCAATTTGCACACAAAAACAACTTGTCCGAAAAAGAAAATTATATTCTGAACAAACTTTTTATATTCTACTTTACTTGATTATTTAGATGATTTGCAAAGAAAATTATGGGTTTTTTAGTTATTTTTCTTGCATATTTAGATGATTTGCAAAGAAAATTCTTCTTTACTTTGAATGTATCTTGTTTCTTACTTATATTCTGTATGATTCCCATGGGATTAGGGACATAATCCCATGGGATTGAATGTCTTGTTTCTTACTTATATTCTGTAAGAATCCCATGGGATTATTTCCCTAATCCCATGGGATTCATTGAAATTCGTTTAAAATAACTTCAACCATTCACAAGAAAATTTATATAAAAATATCATAAAAATCTCATGTAGTTCTATATGAATCCCATTGGATTCTTATATAAAAAAACACATATAAACTTACAGCTTTTCGCCTTGCATCGCGAAACACTATTCTCAAGCATGAACTCAGGCCTAGTCATTTTCAATAACACAAGGGATCAAAGAATCCCATGGGATTAGTGATGAATCCCATGGGATTTATTTCTTTACTTTTAATATATCATATTAATCCCATGGGATTCACAGTTAATCCCATGGGATTCATACACAATCCCATGGGATTCACAGTTAATCCCATGGGATTAACTGTGAATCCCATGGGATTAAATACACAATCCCATGGGATTAACTGTTAATTCATTGTTTTATTTTCTTGTGATACTTCTTTATGTGTGAGCATGTTTAGGATCCCATGAGATTCATACACAATCCCATGGGATTCACAGTTAATCCCATGAGATTTACATTTAAGCCCATGGGATTAACTGTGAATCCCATGGGATTAAATACACAATCCCATGGGATTAACTGTCAATTCCTTGTTTTATTTTCTTGTGATACTTCTTTATGTGTGAGCATGTTTAGGATCCCATGGGATTCATACACAATCCCATGGGATTCACAGTTAATCCCATGGGATTCACAGTTAATCCCATGAGATTCACATTTAAGCCCATGGGATTAACTGTAAATCCCATGGGATTAAATACATAATCCCATGGGATTAACTGTTAATTCCTTGTTTTATTTTCTTGTGATACTTCTTTATGTGTGAGCATGTTTAGGATCCCATGGGATTCATACACAATCCCATGGGATTCACAGTTAATCCCATGGGATTCACAGTTAATCCCATGGGATTCACAAGGGATCAAAGAATCCCATGGGATTAGTGATGAATCCCATGGGATTTATTTCTATACATTGAATATATCATATTTCTTATATTCTGTTTCAATAACACAAGTGATCAAAGAATCCCATAGGATTTGTAGGAAACTACACAACAGTTACGTCACCACTAAAAGATCAGTTACTTCAACACTTAATTCTACCATGGAAACTGTTCTACCATACACAACAGTTACTTCTGCACTAAAGCAAAACTACTAACTAAACATTCAAAATGTTAACTAAACAATCATATTTCGTTGCTTCACCAGTGTTTAGACTACTGTTTAGACTCGGCAACCAAACCACAATCCCATTTTCCAAACAATTTTTCAACGATTACAATATAACAAAAACATACAATATAACAATTCTTCATCCTTCTTCTTGATTGCATAGCTGCACAAACAAAAAGACAGTCATAAGATTACAAGATGTTAGAGGTGATAAATTAGGATTGTGTATAAACAGGAGTTGGCCGGTAAATCGATAATGTATTCTACTATTCCAAAACCCTTTCTAAATGGTATAAATGAAATATGCAATTCCGTAAATGATTCTAAGTTCACATTCATAAACCAAAAAGAGATAAAGATATATATTAGGTTCAAATAACATCCTTTATAACATGGAAAGCTCCCAAGTAAATCATTATAGTGGGTGCACATACATCTTGGCAGTTTACATGGCACAAGCCAAAAAGATTCAACTTTAGAGGGATCCATGGTATACTTTTTTATTTTCATATGGGGTTATCAATACTTCACTTTTTAACAAGCGAGAACACCCTTGGCGAGTTGGCGATTATTGGCCCCTGCGTGGCCTTGTTACTAACTCGGTCACTATGTTACATGGAAAAGGATACCAATTGACAGTTTTCAGTCTCAAACCTAATAAAAAATTTCACTCACCTACGCATTATCTCATCTGCTTCAGTACAGCTCTGCACCAATGCATTGTGTCTTTCATTAAGGTCCTCCAAAGCATTTTTTTGTTCAGACGATATTTTATTAACTTCCACTAGTTCTTTCTGCTTTGCCTCTAATGAGCTACTCATCTCCTTAAGCTCATCTACGTAGATTTGTGAAATGGACTCCTTCAAGTCTTTCTTTTCCTGAATATATGCAAGAAAGGAGTCACTTGAGATTTGAGCAGAGTCAAGCACGGGTGAGACGTGTTTCAATGATAGTAAAAATGATTCTATACAAATCAAAAGATGGTTCCAAAATAAGTTATGAGTGAACAATAAGTAAGACCAGAGTCACAGACAAGCAATGTACAACTAACCAGAAAGTAAACTCCAACCAAAGATCGTCAGTAACACAAAAACTGGTTTGTCTAAAAATAGAGATATTATAAGTCAATATTCATGCTTTTAGCCTAACAAGCAATAAATCGGCAGGCTGCCAAGCCTTCATATGAAGTTTGTCTGCATGCACAATTTCGGTACTTATTTCCGAGTATTAAAGAAGTGAAACAGTCCTATTACAAAAACGACAGAAGAAACCAATCAAGGAAGCTTGTGATAATCACTAAAGGACATATCTACATTAAAAAAAATGCATCCCTAGTAAATGGAAATCATATAACCTCTCGGGTTTTGCCCACCTGATAACACATAAGTCAACACCCCAACCCAAATACAACCCATGGGAAACACATGCATGTAGATTATGTGGGATAAAGAACATTTAGACAACTACAAGGCTGTTTGAATTAGCTTATTCTACCAACTTATGGGCTAATTAGAAAAAATCGCAACCCCAATTTATTCAGTCAACGAGCAGGTGCGACTAAGCTTATACTTAAATAAGCAATAAGCTGATCAGCAGTACAGGCTCAAAGACCAACAAAAAGTAGGCTTGTGAACTTTTCCAAATTCAAATAAGCCCCATAGATCAGAAATATAAGCTAATCCAATCACCCTTCAAACAAGTAGCAAGAATGAAATAACAGAATGCGAAGCGATTTTTGATACGTGTAAACTCAACAAACATCAATATCATCAAATCAACGCTCAACTTAAGCATACTCATACACACTCACTTATTCACTTAATCAGCTTATTAATACAATAGCTTACCTCAAGTAATCATTCACTATCACTAAATAAGCACAAATTAAGCTGAAAAACAAACAGTAGCAGAACTGATGTGATTATACCACACGAATAGAGCCGATAACGATTTCGATACACGTAAACTCAACAAACATCAATATCATCAAATCAACTCTAAACTTAACTACTTAAACTTAACTCTAAACATGCTCAGTTAATCACTTAATCAACTTATTGATACAACAGCTTAACCTCAATTTTAATCATTCACTATCACTACATAATAACTGATTTAAAAAATGAGACAAGAATATACCAGAATCGACATTTAGAAGCTTATTTTGATCCAATCCCGCCAACAAAGAGTCTTTAGATTGAGCAATTTCTTTTCGTAGGTCCATTTCAATGATTTACCGGTGATTTGACAGTGATTTAATGGTGGATTGACAGTGGATTGACGGTGGATTGGGTGGTTAGGGTTAGGGTTACGAATTGGGGCAAATGGGGAGGGAGAGAGAGAGTGTAAAACGTATGTGTGTGTATGAGTACGGGGAGGCAGAGTAAAAAGTGTGTGGGTGGATTGACAAAAATGCCCCTCCGCTTTTTTTTTTCTATTTTTGTGTAATTAATCTACACCGTTGGATGGAAGGGAATGGATGGATGAGATCTTTTGATTTGTACTTTAGCTAATTGTTGTTTCGTATAGAACTTTTCTCATATATATATAGTTAAGAATAAATTTAACTATAACAAACATTGTATGCAACATATCTACCTACATTCTTCATAAACTATTAACACACACATATATATATAAACAAATGAAAGAGTTACCTGGTTTGTCCTTCATCCGATTAACCACAATCCGAACGTTCCTCACAATCTCCTCGAGTTTACCCATATGTTCCTCCATCTTCAACTTTAATTAGGGTTTCTTTTAACGAATTGGGGGTTGATTAGGATGCTTTAGGGTTTCTTTTAACGATTTGGGGGATTGATTTGAGTTTAGGGGACAGACAAAGAATGAGAATGTAGTACTTGGTACAAACAAATACAATCAAAGTGAAATGCTATTGTTAATTTTAGTATTATTTTTATAACCAGGACATTGGTTGATTTTAAGGAAGGGGGTAATTTAATTTTCTAGTGGGGTGCATTTTAAATTTAATAAAATGATCTTTTTATCACATTAAAAATTGATATTTTTTGGCGAACTATGGAGGCCACCGCCACCCCCTAACTACTCTTTAGTTCAGCCCCTGACTAGTGGCTAGCTTTAAAATTTTGATTATACGATAAAATTAATTGTAAAATATGTATTAGTTACATCCATGAGATGAAAATAAATACAATAAACATGCAATTATCAAAAAAATAATAACGACAAAACTGAACGTTCAAAATAACCGAATTACACATATAGTTTATAATCTATGAAGAACTTCTCTATATACAACGTTAGTTGTAGAGTTGGTGTAATTGCTGTCTTTGTCACAACACAACACTTTTAGACCTCTTTTGCTTTTTACTCTTTTAGACGGCTACACAAAGTTGTCCGTGGAAAAAAACAGACCGTTTCAAATATAGCTCAACCATAGACAATGTTTGGCCTTGACTTTTGTTTATAGTCATGGCAAAACAAACGGAAATAGGGAATTGTCACCTATGAAATTGAAAAGACATCTTCTTGTCGGATGTGCTTATAATTATATCTAAATTGGTTATTTGATTAAAAATAAACAAATAAATAAATAAATAATAAAAATAAAATCTTACATGCCAATATGTAACAAATGGTATACTGATAGTTGTAAACTAATATTAGATACATTTGCGTAAAGTGTGGATTAAGAAGCTATATTCATAGTTGAAATCATCTTGGTTGCCTTTTCATTATAACTTTTTTCCCAGCAAATCTCTCAAACATTTATAATACATATCATCGACAAATATTCTTTTTAACGATTTGGGGGATGGTTTGGGATACAAAGAATGGGAATGATTACAATCTTGATTCTCGCTTTTGGTACAAACAAATACTAATATGTTGTTAATTTTACACTGGTAGTAGTATTTTGTTTTTTAACCTTTGATTATTACAATCACTAGCTTCAAGGCCCGCCCGATGGGCAGCTAGTTTCAAGAATTTTTTAAAAGATAAAAATAGTAGTAAAACACTTGATACAATAATGTTAAAACGAATATAATGTTACAAATAGAAAATTAGTTTATGTACATTTGACATGTTAGAAAATCATCAATAAGAAGCACGTATCTAAGGTACAATATTGGGGTAGATGTTTCCAACTGTATTTCTCTTTCGATCTTTATTCAACAACACTACTCCAAGCGAGCGACACACATATTATAGTCAGCTTTAGATATATAAAAACCGTAAAGAGATAATTTAAGGATATATTAATCATAATTAATCATTAACATGGATGGTCAAGCGGTTTGAATAATGGGTCAACATGGGTATCTTTGACTGCAGTCTAATGGCTTAGATATTCCAAAATTCGACAGTCTCGTGTGCCCAAATTTATTAAGCAACAAGTTGTCAAGTTTAATAACCCTGCATCAATAACCAAAAAGATTAGTCTTCCGATAAAAAACCGCACCGTACTTTAATACATGTATAAAGTGAAGTAAAAACAAAGTCTTGTAACAACCGTTGAATATAATTATGTTTCTAAATGGACCCAGTTGCAAGAACCGTTTCCCCAACATAAAGCTCCATTATGAGGTAGAGACATTCTTCATCTTGAAATGAACAATAAAGTTTAACAATGCAGTTGCTATTAACCTCTGTGAGTGCTATCAACTCTATCAAATAGTCAGGCATATAATAACTTAATGCGTTTACGTCTATGGGGTCAAATCAGATTGTAGTCTCAGTAGAACGAACAGGGGAAATATCTAGCCAAACTTCAAATGCATAATATATAAAGTCACAACCAAAGAGAGCTTAGATTGTACTTATCCAGGTATTCAATAATGCCCAGACTACTCTGTAATAAGTGTTTTTATAGTTTTCTTTAATAACCTGTTTAGCATTTTAACTATACTTGCCAAACACTCCCTTATTATAGTTTTACAATCATCTTCCTAAATTATGAGCCTAAGAAGAAAAAAAAAAAAAAAAAAAAAGACTAAAACAAACCTGATTTAGCAACATTATAATATACCGATATCATAATAAGGGGATATTAGAATAAAATCATTGATTTAATATACTTAATAAAAGTGGAAGTGTATAATGTTCACATACCTGATCACCATCACCTACATCAACATAAGGAAACGACACACCTGAATACACTACAAAGCGACTTAGCACATGATACTTTCCAATATCGTACCCCGGATACTTCTCACTCAGCTTTTAGAGAGAGCTGGAAGGCAAGTCACAACAGACACGTACATGCATTGGCAACCTTTAGTTATGTGCAATGTGTAAACTCCCATAACCATACTCCCTAAACTAATACTCCTTAAATCATACCCCTGAACCATAACCCCTGATAAAAACCAATAAGCTGATAACATAAGAAGGTAACCATAACCCTTGATAAAATCCAATAAGCTGATAAGATAAGATAGTCACCCAATTCGTTTTGTAGTCAATTTATAGAGTTAAATCATTGACCCAAAGCTTTAAAAATTGGACCAATCTAGGCATTTCGAATGCTTATATCTCTGACCCAAAGTTTATGAGCTTGAATCTTTTTGACATGCTGGTCTTTATCAGTTTTAAAGCATCCATTTACGTTGAACTTTGGGTTGATGATTCGTGGGATATTGATTCATTAGTCATTACGCATTTCCACTCCATAATTAGTACATTAACATATATATTAACAAATATTGATCCATTACCCAATTGAAATATGTTTGCTGGTATGCAGAAATGTGCATGTATCACATCATTCTTACCTTTCTTGCATATTTAATTCAAGTATAAAGAGCACAGTTCTGAGCTATTAAATCCGATAAAGAACCCTGAAATATGCAAACAGAAGGTGTAAGCTTACACTATTGATAACATAATCTTGGTTGAAAACCATGTCATAATTGATCTTACAAAGTGCACAAAGCTTCCTAAATGAAACAATATGACCATATTCGGACCCAAGAAGTAGCAATGGTGCCACCTGAAAGCATACACCATGGTTCTTAAAGCATTGCATAATGTAAACCGAAGTTAACTACTTTTAGCAGGATCATGGATTTACTTTAAGGGTCATGGATGGTTCGCTTGAAAACAGCTCTCAAGCTTTTGAGATAGCAAAATTTACAAAAGGAAGTACAACTCTAGCCGCTCTTAGAATGTTACAGATTGCATAACTAATATATAAATGAATACTCACCCTGCAATTCCAAACACCCTTAAAACTTATTATAGTACAATCCTGATACGCAATTCCAAACACTCACAAAACACGCAACAAACAATCACAAACACCCTAGTCTGAATTTTTTGACCCTAAACATACTTAAATCGCTTTCGGAACTAATGCCAAAAACATACTTAAATAAAATGAAAATCCTCATACATGATCACAAATTGACCCCTTAAATAGGTGAGTAATACTACTTTCCAAACTCAAAATAACTAATTGATCCTCCTAATCAAGCATATGAATCCACTAAGTCCATGAGAAGTGACTATTGGAGGCACGACAGGACGCCCACAACACTGAAAGCCTACCTATTCCGTTACTATCCACAATCATAAAAAGTGGGTTCATATTATCCCATACCAATCTAATCTAATGAATAAATATGAAAGAATGACTTACAGTTTGATACATGTAGCTATCAAGCTCATCCACGAAACCATTAGTAGGCAATACGTTGGCAAATGCAACAACCTGCAATACAACCAACTCAAATTCAAATAATTCCATATATTAGCATAAACGTTTACAGTACATAAGTAACTGCTTCACTCGTACCTCATATAACAGCAACCAATTCTGCTCCATTTGTCTTGTCAAATACGTTAATCAAGCCCAAATTCACCCACCTCACCTCTCGATATGATCAAGTCATCACCTTCATCATCCACGTAATGTCATATGTTTCTGCCACCAACGGTATCACACTCCTCACCACTCACATTATCATCACTACCGTCCACAAGGACAGTCATACCTCAAATTACCCTAACATTGGAAGATGTGCCCAATACTTTTGATATTAGTCAGAGTTCAAGAGGAGCTCGGATTGAAACAGAGAATGACACGATATGGAAGGATATACAGTGTGTGGATAGACACACCACCACTATATAGAATCCAGACTATGTATCTCTTCCACCATTATTCAAGACTTTAGACCCCCCATCTCCAAAAACACCGCCAGTAGTTACTAAGATTAACATTATCACCTAAATTCAAACTCAGGTAGATTCGCAAGCTAGTACATTAGGACTTCACTCCAATCATCTTAACGAGCTGCCACTTGATCGTTATGAGTCATACGACCAGAACCTCTGAATATTATCCGAGAGGATGTCTATCAGAAGATAGGAGAACTCTGATATGAGTCTCAGAATGGATACTATTGAGCATACACCAGTTGTAACCCAAGAGGCAACACAGAGATTGCATGGCAGGGTAGAGAGTGTAGAGAAAACCCTATGGATAGCCAAGGACACAGTAAGAACTCAGAATCAAAGGACTACCGCCTTAGAGGCGATGTTGGCTGCTTAGTTGAGTATAAATCGAGAATTTCGGAGACGCCTCACAGACATGGAAAATGCGCAGAGATCAGAGGATAGAAGCATTAACTGATATAGTTGAGAGCTTCAGAGCAAATGACGCGCCAGACGACTCATAGATTATTTATGCATCGCTTGTAGCCTGGACACCTTAACTTACCACATATGGCATTAATAAAAGATCTCGTAATATGTTGTTTTGTAAACAATCGAACACGTTATTAAAACAGTGTTGTGGGTTATGATTGCTACTTATTAATGTCAACTTATGATGATTGTAGATGTTGAGTATGGTGACCATCTCGCATATTGCCATGAGCGTTATGGTTAAACATAGACGAGTCGAGATGACACACTTATAGCTTACAATATTATGACACCCATTGATGAGATTCGAAGATAATCAATCCATATATATCCGAATCACAGTAACCATCATATAGCACCAGGCGTTAAAGAATTGTACTGTGGAAGTATAGTTATGATATTTCATGCAATCACCTCGGTAATTGAATTACCCTAACCCCATGTGATCCACGAAATAGTATCTAAACTCGAATTTTCCTATGGTATTAAGAGAAATATGCCTCCTCGCAAAGACACAACAACTGCCACATCAGGACCAATCATGACTCGGGCTGCAACTCGAAATTTTGGAGTCTGATAGTGTTGCTACAACACTATGAGTTTAAACAAACAACAGATGCCTGTCCCAATAACACCAATAGACCAACCACAGGAAAGAAAGTCACCTCACCTAAAACCCAGACACATCGCTCGTAGTATCGAGTACTAAAACCAAACCTCTCAAGGAAAGAGAGATCCCCGCTATTTCACCTATATCACCATTAGTACACCAAGGGACTAGAATGGCTTCTATCACTTGACTTACACAAACTTACAGACTTTTCCCCAAGAAAGAAAGTGAAATCTCTCACCCCCACTTCTAGACTGAATACCACCCATGTATCACCACCACAGTCTTTTCCCTTACAAATTCCCACATAGAAGAATTTTGGAATAAACTCCCTATGAATAATATCCTAACCACCATAGTTCCAACAAGAACACCAACCCATCATCACGAAAACTTTAGACTCTATACGCCTCAGTTATGACCAAAACACGTCTCCACGATGCTATGAACTGACCAGATACCTTGAACAACGTTTCACCAACTCAAAAATGATTAAGAATCATATCACAATCAGGAAACCACCCAAGGAAGCAGCAAACAACACTTAGACTAGCCTCTTATTCGAAGTTTTCAATCACTGTATCACCAAACTGAGAGCCTCAGATAGTAGACTCTACAAGGACATTTGTAATTGTTTTCCACATTTTGTGGAACAATACAACAAATTATAGACCTACTTTACGACAATGATTGTGCTACTATGGGATGTCATCTTAGATTGTCCCAGTTAGGAATACATTTAGTATCATGACCTTAATTACCACACCAATCCTCATCGTGATATACTTTTGTGGAATTTACGGAGCTAGGCTACAAGCAATAATGACCCGAGCCATTCTCAAGCAAACCATTATTTAATGCATAACCACAACCCTCACCAAAAATGAGAAGAAGATAATCAATGACCCCGAGAGGATTTAAATTAGTTGAAGGCGCGGAAGGAGGAAATGCTGCACCAGACATTCGTAATCTTACCCACAAGGAATTCATGGATTCAAAATTCCCACACTTTTAACGGAACGGAAGGAGCAATGGAGTTGTACAGATGGTTCGAAGGAGTAGAATACATATTTTAATATGGAAATTGCCCCAAGGACGACATAACTAAGTTTGCCACTAGCACATTTCAGGGTTGTGCCCTGGAGTGGTGGTAGACCTATGTCCAAGAAGTAGGAGTTAACACTGCTCACTCAATCTTTAGGGATAAAACTGTGAAGGTTGATGATTATAGAATACTGATCAAGACATGAATAACAAGCAATGGAACAAGAACTTTAAAAATTAAGTATGAAGGGAAATGATGTCCTCAGATACACCACTCGCTTCTACGAGTTGGCATAGTATGCCCCACGACGATAGAATGCGAACACAAGAAACCTGAAAGGTACATCCAGGGACTTTCCTCGAGACAGAATGTCGCCTCACCCAAGTCAACTTCAATGCACGAAGTCATTCGTATGGCACATTATGAGATGAGTCAAGTTTTGCGAGCCAAGAGTTGCTCGAAGTATCAACAACGACAACCACCACCACAGCAACAATAAGAGGAAATAGGAAAATGACCAGGGAGGTTATAATAGCGAAAACCAAACACTAACCAACATCAACAACAGAATAGACGACAAGAAGTCGTTGGGACACGTGTTGTTGTACCAACAAAGGGGAGAGTTTATGTTGGGAACCAACCACTATGCGACCAATGCGAGCTACACCACACCGACTGATGCCCTAATAAGTGTAGAAGTTGTCAGAAGAAGATACACCCTTTGCTAGGGACTGCAAGGGAAAGGCTATAGTTACATGTTTCGAAAGTTGTGAAATGGCGGAACCAGTTCTCGACACGTTACTCGAAATATAAATATTTCACTAATCCTATTTAAACACTAAACACAAATTAAATCGGGCCCTTAATCATTTCTCAGCCCACTCGATTAATTACTATTCATCAGGCCCAAAACTTAAGCCCATTTCTAATTTTATTATTTCATGTATTCGACTAGAACCAAGCTACAAAACAACCTTCGTACACTCGATTTTTACACACGACATATCTATATTTTTGCATCACCTCTTTTCTCACCTAGCCAACTATACGTGTGCCAAATCTCAGATCCATAGGTCGAGTATTGCTACGTTTTTAGAAGGCAAAATATTTGACCAAACTCAACCCAACTCGACATAAGTTTAAATCCAAAACTAAACCGTTTTGACTCCCGTTTGTTTCTATGAGTTCCTAATAACATTTCAAGTATAATTTCATGTTCCTAATCAAGTTTCATCAGCTATAGATCAAGTTCTACATGATTTTCCAAATCGTGTATGAATATATATGCTAGTCGACATTTATAATGACTCACAAGGACAAATACCTTATTCTTAGCACTCACATACATTTCTTAAAGTCATAGAATGTAAGAGAAGCCATCTAAAGTCATTCATTCACTGACAATACATAGTGGTTCATGTTTCCTTGAAATATTTGAACCTTACATGTTATAAAATCCTACTATATGTACTCTATATCCATTCTCTTGTTTCTTTCATCCAAAACACTCATAAAAACTTCCTTTACTATCTTGCAAACATCTCTGAAGGACCAGGAGTAATCGCATGCTCGTTGGAAGCAAACAAGGAATATCGGGTTCGATATATAAGTTTATTACTTGGGTTATAATTGAACGTGATCATATCTTGTGTCTTCCTTTTTCACTCTCAACTCTCTACCATCCTAGAGGTGTAGTAAGTTGTTTTGATCTCCTATGAATTCATTTTATACATTAAACATGTCCATGCATCATGTTTTATATTTCATATCGAACGTATATAGTTTCATATATATTTTATACGTACGTACAAACATATAACACCACAAAAGTGACTAGCCTCTATCTTGGAAGGCCTAGGAGTCATGACACACACTTGTTTCACGTTTATTTTATGTTGCATGCATCAAACAAACTCATTTTGGAACTTAGTTAAATCGTATACCAAAAACTCGAAACAACTTAGAAATAATTCTAAGTCTTGAACTATTATATGAAAACGTCTCATGTAGCCTAAGAAAACTATCGTATATATTGAAATTTAACTTAACAAGTATACAATATTTTCACACCACTCGATAGACCACCTAGCTAACTATCATTTTCATTTAGACAACTTAAAAATACTCACGTCTAGACCTTCAAAATCGAGCAAAGTGAATCGCACAAACAACTCTTTTAAAACTAACAAATTAAGCGAGATATGCTTTTAAGCCCAATAAGCAGTTTTAAGTACTTTGAAATAAGCTAGCTTATCTGGATCTTTTGATATGAAAATAGAACATGAAAAATGATATTTTTGATGAGCTCAACTCGTCTCACGATGTACGGATTTTAAAACGTTAACGGGCCACTAAATGGATCGTTACAAGCCCATTTAGTGAAAATAAGTTATTTTTAGCAAACTGTACTCAAGTGTCTACAAAGTCCTAATCGGTTATTTTTTTAAAACAATACCATTTCTATCTGCTACTAAACCCGCCCTATTGCCACCTCTAGCTATAGATTACACAATTTCGAGTACGGTGCCCACAGTATCTTTGGGGTTTGGCCTCAACTTAAAATCAAGGGATCAGTCAATGGCCTCATGCTATACAAAGTACTTCGTATATTATAGTAAAAGGTTTAGAAAAAATAAAACAAAACAACTAACCTGTTTATAAGTGCTGAAGAGGCCCCATCAGTGGAATCATCAATTTCTTCATGGGCAGCTTTATACGCCTTCATGATATCTTGTTCACCATTGCCTTCTTTGTCCATCATGCTATGGTACAAATTTATCTGCGAAAACTAACACCATTATATGAATTAGTATGCACAACTAGCAGCACTGTAGCAACTATGATCTCACAAGATTTAGAGAAGCACAACATGGAGAAACCATTATGATGCAGAAGTCAGAATTTCCTCCCACAAACTTGTGAAAGGTTTCTTCGGCTTGCGTTTTACCTCAAACGGGTAAAAGGCCGCCCAAAGTTATGATCTCCTAAATCGCTTTGTTCAAAAGATTTAATGCATATGCACTATTACTTCTTTTCACATCCATGTACAAGTTTAGATAGAACCACAAACCTCCTTGTTGACGAGATTCAAAGATTCTTCACGCTCCCTACTCACAGACTGCACAGAATAATAATTTTAGGAAAATGGCTTAAATGTAAAATTTTGCAGAAATTCATGAGCAAGACCTTCTAATAAGATTATTACTTACAGATGCAGAAGCTAAAATAGGTAAAGCTTCACTGGTTTTACAAAGCTGTTGCAGTTTATCAAGTGTTGCTTGTTGTTGCGCATCTGCAGCTGTTGCATTAATTGTCTCTTCTAATGCCACATCTTTGTTGCTTTCAACTGATTGCTTCTTCTTAGCTTGTTCTTCCTTCTCCTGTGATAACCGTTGAGCAAAGTAGCAATGTAGTTTATTTCATGATTTAGAGAATATATTGCGTAAAAAGAAAACGGTTCAGATAGTCAGATGGGTTGAAAGTCGCCTAAGTGCATCATTTTAATTAAAGTAGCATATTTTCTCCAACAATAGTTGACATATTAACTCTTTGTTTGTTAAGGGATCTGGACAGAATGTGCTTCAGAACACAAACGTTTCCGATTATAGTATGGCAAAATTGTGTAGCAGTAACTGCTTTCTTACGAAAACCCATATACCACAAATGGTTATGAAATAGGGAAGAAAGTAAATAATAAATATATGGTTGAAAGAAATTAGAAACCTTGCTTAGTTCCTACTGCCTTTCTGATACAGAATCCTGAGATGGCAAACTCATAACTCCAACAACTTCGTCTGGCAATGAAGACAATGTGGCTCTGCAAACGCAACCATATTCATAAACATCATTTGTTAACAACAAAATGATATGCTACTCGAGTAATACATCTGCAGATATGACTAAGAATCTAACCTGCTGATATTATCGAGTGTAAGTTCGTCATTAAGCGGCTTTGCAAATCCCAAAATTTCATCATTCGCAACAGAACCACCAGTTCTGATCTGTATATTAAATTGTAAACGTTAAATATCTCGAAAGTAAACTAAAAGTAGGGCAGTTGAAGTACTATTAGTAATCTTGCCTTGCACAAAAAGTCATCGAGATCTTCTGCTATTTTCTTGAGTTCTCCACTCCTCCACTCCTCCTCAGGATATAAATCCCCATAGTTATACTTGTTCTGATAGTCGCCAACAAGACTCATATCCGAATTTGAAACGGAGCTCAATATAGAGGAAGAGACAGTGGGTTGATCACTTGGCTTGTTTTCAAGTGTGATTACCATGGAGCTTCCTACAGAACTCGAACTCAGGGTTGGGCCCGTAGGAGTTTTCTCAAGGTGGACCCTAGTTGTTGAAGCGGTTGCAGAATCAAGCTCCTCAGAAGTAACTTTTTCATCATAATCTCTGCAAGTTAGTTACACATATAGTTTATAATCTATGAAGAACTTCTCTATATAACGTTAGTTGTAGAGTTGGTGTAATTGCTGTCTTTGTCACAACACAACACTTTTAGACCTCTTTTGCTTTTTACTCTTTTAGACGGCTACACAAAGTTGTCCGTGAAAAAAAAACAGACCGTTTCAAATATAGCCCAACCATAGACAATGTTTGGCCTTGACTTTTGTTTATAGTCATGGCAAAACAAACGGAAATAGGGAATTGTCACCTATGAAGTTGAAAAGACATCTTGTCAGATGGGCTTATAATTATATCTAAATTGGTTATCTGATTAAAAATAAATAAATAAATAAATAATAAAAATAAAATCTTACATGCCAATATGTAACAAATGGTATACTGATAGTTGTAAACTAATATTAGATACATTTGCGTAAAGTGTGGATTAAGAAGGTATATTCATAGTTGAAATCGTCTTGGTTGCCTTTTCATTATAACTTTTTTCCCAGCAAATCTCTCAAACATTTATAATACATATCATCGACAAATATTCTTTTTAACGATTTGGGGATGGTTTGGGATACAAAGAATGGGAATGATTACAATCTTGATTCTCGCTTTTGGTACAAACAAATACTAATATGTTGTTAATTTTACACTGGTAGTAGTCTTTTGTTTTTTAACCTTTGATTATTACAATCACTAGCTTCAAGGCCCGCCCAATGGGCGGCTAGTTTCAAGAATTTTTTAAAAGATAAAAATAGTAGTAAAACGCTTGATACAATAATGTTAAAACGAATATAGGGTATGTTTGGCAAAACTAGTTGTAAGCTGTATGCTGTAAGCTGTAAACTGTAAGCTGTTAGCTGTAAACTATAAAGATGTTAACATGATATGTAAGCTGTATTTTTTTTCTAATAAAAGTGTTTGGTAAACTAGCTGTTAACTATAATTATAAGATGTAAAATGACATAAAAGGACATTTATATAATTGTAAACAAATGTAAAACAACAAATAATAAACTAATTATATTACTAATAATCTTAGCAATTTGGGACAACATGCTTGTAATAGTCTTTAGCGACGTGCATTCCATATTGATATAGCAATATCTTCCCGGATTCGTTTCATCTCATTAGATGCTCCTTGAGAGACATTTTCGGTGTTTGTTTCATGGCCAGGAACATCTTGAAGTTCATCAGGTGGTATGTAATTTGGATGTTGCTCAATCGTAGTAAACATCATATCTTCTTCATCACTATTACGAATGTAGTTATGCAAAGCAAATGCCGCCATGATTACTTCAATTTGAGTTTTTACACTAAATTGGGGCATTGCACCAAGTATTTTCCAGCGTTTCTTTAAAATTCCAAACGACCTCTCAATATAACTTCGCAAAGATGAATGAGAACGGTTGAAGGCTTCTTTCATGTTAGTAGGTGGCTCATTTTGAAATTGCGACTAATGATATCTTGTCTTGGAATACGGAACAAGATATCCATTTCTTTCTGGATATCCTTTATCAACTAGATAATATTTACCTGTTAAAATGGTAAAAAAGATGGTTAGTATATGCTAGCCTAATAATATCACTTGCTAGACCATGAAAATCGTTACCTATAGTAGTTATCGCCTCTAAAACATCATGAAATGCTCTACTAATAGTCTCTCCAGAACGTTGAAAACGCTCCCCAACATCCCTATTCGATACTCCTAATGCAAGTGTGTAGACAAATACGCCTAACTTTTCAAGAGCGGACATTTTATCACTTGACTTTAATCCGTAATTTGATTGTAGTTCCCTACACAATTTCTTGAAAATGTGTGGGCGCATTCTAAATGCATTTACACAACGAATAGAATTACCATTTAAAACGTCATTCATCCAATCCTCTCCTTTTTGTTGTGAAGTCATGCATGGTTCCTTATACATATGCTTATAGTAGTACTCAGCAACTATATCAGTGTCATTAATCATATCTAATAAAAAATCTATTAATTGTAGTTTTTCAATCTTCTTTTGTTTTTCAATATCCATAGTAATCCTGTATAATTGAAGAACATAAAAATCAGATAATAACATATATAATCAACTTCTAAAAATATCACAATTGGAAGACATTAAAAACATCCATAAAATGATTGTAATAGCAAATATCAAATTAAAAAAAGAACACAATAATTATCCAAACAAAAATGATGAAATCACATAAAGAAACAAAATATTTTCATGATAAGTCGCCAACTACATAAAAAACAAACTCTAGGTGCTCTTGTTTTGCTTATGTTGCAGCCAAGTCATCCTACATTCATCATCCGGCATACTCATGAACATTTCTCTCTTTACCGGATCTTCAAACAAGTCCATTGCGAACAACCACAACGTACTACCTTTTACAATTAGTTTTGCTTCTATCAAGTGATTAATGACACTTGCAACCGCATCAATACTAAACTTATTACTTTGATTATTGGTAGATGTTTCTGACTCCAAGTATTGTATGACACGTTGTTGAGTAGCCTTACTTTGAGCTAGATGTTCTTTAAGCATTACAGATCCCCCTGATTGTCTTCCTCTACGCTTCATATTAATAGTTTTAGGTTTGGTGTTTGCTTTGGTAGGCTTATGAATTTTTTTGGGGATGCCACTTTGGTTTGGTGGTGTTGTTGTGTCAGCTAGATTGACTTCATCTAAGAAAGTTTTAAAGAAACCAGGCCCTTCATTTTCTAACTTTTCCATCTCAGAATTCTGCACTTGTGTACCATCTTGACTCCCATCTAGATCATCATCACTTTCAACATATTCGGCCTCAACATTCTTATGATGTACCTCCTTGAAAGCCTTTGCATCCATTGAGGTTGACACACAATCGTCACCACCAGCAACAGCATCTCCATAAAGTTGATCCCACGCATATTGTAACTCTAAAGATGGTTGCTTTTTTTTAAGTTTTTTAAAATTTGGGTCCTCCTACACAATTTAATGGTGACCCATTAGAACCCAAAATGATTATAGCAAGAATATGGTATTTTAGTTCTAAACGGGCTATTATTAGTTTACCTTAATTTTCTTGTCCCACAACTCATCTGAACAATCAAGTTTATTCGCATTTGCATCCCATCCTAGACCCGTTTCGCCATTCTTTAGCGACGTCCAGAGATTATACTCTCTCTTCATTCCATCGAACTTGTTCTTTAAAGCCTTTTTACTAACGAACGTGTGTTTAAAAAGTGTTGCAAATTTAGGTTGAAGCTCAACCCATTTAAACTGGACATTTCGCCCATGTTCGTTTACATATTTGTTCAAAAATTCACACAAGGCTAATGTTTCCTCTTCTGACCATTTGTCTTTTTTTGCCTTTTTATCACTTGAAGCCATCTAGAAATTTATTCAAATAATAGCAACGTATTAAAGAAAACAATACACCCAAGCTAAAACCAATAACTTAGCCCTATCACTAATCTTCAACTTACTGATGTTGTCCTTCCTACAACTGTACATGAACCTAATCCTTGTACATGTTTTAGTACACTGTGGCTGTCATGTAATCTTTTAGTCATGAAGTCACTGTAAATGATCTCTTTTCAAATTAACATGACTAAATGGAACAATGAAAGACAAATTATTAGTAACTCGAAACCAACACTAATTTTTTCAACTTCTCAAACTAATTTATAGTGCATGATAATTTTGGTTCAAGTTACCTCTTAGTTGTGAATAATCCTAAGCAAAATGCATTATGTATCGGTTTCATGAAGCAAATATCAAAAAACCCACAATTATATGATCACAAAAATTATATGATCGCAAAGACAAATAAAAGATATGTTTCTTAAACAAAACCCAAATCGTTAATTGGGATATTTAATTATTTATACATGGATCATTTATAATGTCAGACTATAATCAAACTAGTGTAGAGTATGGCAAATCAAACTAATGGATTAAAAATTTATATGTGGATCATATTTTATTATTTATACATGGATCATATATGTCAGGCTATAATCAATGCAATTATATTGTTTAAAGTATACGAAGCAAACTAGTGTAGAGTATGGCAAAAACGAAGACGTACCTGGGTGCCGAACTCTTTTAGAACGTGAATGTTTGTTTGTTTTGTAATTGTTGAAGAGAGCAAATTAGGGTTGTGGGGAAGATGGTTTGTACCGTATGTGATTTTTAGGGTATATGGGTAATTTTAATTTTTTAACAGCTCTAGGAATTTAGAACGCTCATTTTATGAGCTGTTTATTTTGGAGCTATTTGTGTGAATTAAAAGCTTATAGCCTGCATATCCAAACCGAGCTATTAAATATGAAGGAGCTGTTTGTTAAAATTAAAAGCTAATAGCTCTTCAAAAAGCTAATAGCTCCTCCAAAAAGTCCCTACCAAACAGGCCCATAATGTTACAAATAGAAAATTAGTTTATGTACATTTGACATGTTAGAAAATCACCAATAAGAAGCACGTATATAAGGTACAATATTCGGGTAGATGTTTCCAACTGTATTTCTCTTTCGATCTTTATTCAACAACACTACTCCAAGCGAGCGACACACATATTATTGTCAGCTTTAGATATATAAAAACCGTAAAGAGATAATTTAAGGATATATTAATCATAATTAATCATTAACATGGATGGTCAAGCGGTTTGAATAATGGGTCAACATGGGTATCTTTGACTGCAGTCTAATGGCTTACATAATCCAAAATTCGACAGTCTCGTGTGCCCAAATTTATTAAGCAGCAAGTTGTCAAGTTTAATAACCCTGCATCAATAACCAAAAAGATTAGTCTTCCGATAAAAACTGCACCGTACTTTAATACATGTATAAAGTGAAGTAAAAACAAAGTCTTGTAACAACTGTTGAATATAATTATGTTTCTAAATGGACTCAGTTGCAAGAACCGTTTCCCCAACATAAAGCTCCATTATGAGGTAGAGACATTCTTCATCTTGAAATGAACAATAAAGTTTAACAATGCAGTTGCTATTAACCTCTGTGAGTGCTATCAACTCTATCAAATAGTCAGGCATATAATAACTTAATGCGTTTACGTCTATGGGGTCAAATCAGATTGTAGTCTCAGTAGAACGAACAGGGGAAATATCTAGCCAAAAAATGCATAATATATAAAGGGACAACCAAAGAGAGCTTAGATTGCACTTATCTAGGTATTCAATAATGCCCAGACTACTCTGTAATAAGTGTTTTTCTAGTTTTCTTTAATAACCTGTTTAGCATTTTAACTATACTTGCCAAACACTCCCTTATTATAGTTTTACAATCATCTTCCTAAATTATGAGCCTAAGAAGGAAGAAAAAAAAGACTAAAACAAACCTGATTTAGCAACATTATAATATACCGATATCATAATAAGGGGATATTAGAATAAAATCATTGATTTAATATACTTAATAAAAGTGGAAGTGTATAATGTTCACATACCTGATCACCATCACCTACATCAACATAAGGAAACGACACACCTGAATACACTACAAAGCGACTTAGCACATGATACTTTCCAATACCGTACCCCGGATACTTCTCGCTCAGCTTTTAGAGAGAGCTGGAAGGCAAGTCACAATAGACACGTACATGCATTGCCAACCTTTAGTTATGTGCAATGTGTAAACTCCCATAACCATACTCCCTAAACTAATACTCCTTAAATCATACCCCTGAACCATAACCCCTGATAAAAACCAATAAGCTGATAACATAAGAAGGTAACCATAACCCTTGATAAAATCCAATAAGCTGATAAGATAAGATAGTCACCCAATTCGTTTTGTAGTCAATTTATAGAGTTAAATCATTGACCCAAAGCTTTAAAAATTGGACCAATCTAGGCATTTCGAATGCTTATATCTCTGACCCAAAGTTTATGAGCTTGAATCTTTTTGACATGCTGGTCTTTATCAGTTTTAAAGCATCCATTTATGTTGAACTTTGGGTTGATGATTCATGGGATATTGATTCATTAGTCATTACGCATTTCCACTCCATAATTAGTACATTAACATATATATTAACAAATATTGATCCATTACCCAATTCAGATATGTTTGCTGGTATGCAGAAATGTGCATGTATCACATCATTCTTACCTTTCTTGCATATTTAATTCAAGTATAAAGAGCACAGTTCTGATTCATTAGTCAAGTATAATCTTGGTTGAAAACCATGTCATAATTGATCTTACGAAGTGTACAAAGCTTCCTAAATGAAACAATATGACCATATTCGGACCCAAGAAGTAGCAATGGTGCTACCTGAAAGCATACACCATGGTAATTAAAGCATTGCATAGTGTAAACCGAAGTTAACTACTTTTAGCAGGATCATGGATTTACTTTAAGGGTCATGGATGGTTTGCCTGAAAATAGCTCTCAAGCTTTTGAGATAGCAAAATTTACTACAGGAAGTACAACTCTTAGCCACTCTTAGAATGTTACAGATTGCATAACTAATATATAAATGAATACTCACCCTGCAATTCCAAACACCCTCAAAACTTAGTATAGTACAATCTTGATACGCAATTCCAAACAACCACAAAACACGCAACAAACAATCACAAACACCCTAGTCTGAATTTTTTGACCGTAAACATACTTAAATCGCTTTCGGAACTAATGCCAAGAACATACTTAAATAAAATGAAAATCCTCATACATGATCACAAATTGACCCCTTAAATAGGTGAGTAATTTTAACAACCCACAAATACCCTTTACTATCATTCCCATTATAAATACCTATAGTAGGTATTTCCCAGGTAAATTTTTGCTTTTTATATATATTACTACTTGCATGACTCACTAGACCTGCTCACGTATCTACACAAACCAAATAACTCAACACTCACATGCTATAAACCCCAGGTACGTCAATCATAAAATCATAACAACACCATAATAAGTAATTCACCAATCTAAAACACTAAACATAACACAAAACCCTAATAAACACTAATTAAAACTTAAGTAGGATTATGTGCTTATTTGAACCTATATGCTTAGTTAAACTAGTATGAATGTGTTCAAGGCTTAAGTAAGAGTTTCCTTAGGAATATTAGGATATCTTAGGAACATTAGGCTATAGACTAAACCTTTAGAACTTAGATACAAATCCCTTAAGCCCAAAACCATAACTAAGTCATAGATAACTAGAGTTAGGTCTAAAACATCCCAAAACTTCCCCATAGGTCACTACCACTTAGTATAAGCCTCTTAGAACTTAGGAATAGTTATTAGATACCCTTAGGACACTAGTCTAGGCACAAAACCATAGGATAAACCCTAGTCTCTCACAAAACCCACTTAGGTCATTTAGGTCACAAAACTAGGTCAAACCTTCCCAAACCTTTCCCATAAGTTACCCTCACTTAGAATAAACCCTTTAGGACTTAGGATTAGTTAATAGACTCTCTTAGGAACATAACTTAGGCACTAAACCTTAGGTAAAACCTTAAACCCTTAATAAGTAGAACTAGGTCTAGATTTAGATAAAACAAGTAAAACCTAAACATAAGCACCTCAACCTAGCACCCTAACACCTTAGTCATACCCAAGCACACACCCTAACACCTCTAAGCACCCACACAAGTAGGTGCATCACCTACTTGACTAATCCACCACCAATCCTCCACTAATCCACCCCTAATCACCCTAAACCATACTTAACCCACCAAGCAGCTTACAAGCACCTCTAAGCTACCAAACAAGGTGGTAGATCACCTACTTGTAAGCTACTTGTCCACCATTTCCCTTAACCGCCTCCCACGGCTCCTCTCCACCACAACCGGCCTATGCAGCCCCTAGCTACTCCTAGCTCGTCCTCATCACCTCCTAGCCTCACCACATCACCCTCTAGCTTTGCTTGCTCATCCCTCCCCCTCCGTGACACCTAAACCCCCGTTCCAAACCAAACCGCCATATCGAGCCCTATAAATACCCTCCTCATCCCTCATTTCTTCTTCACACCTCTCCCTCTCCTCTCTACCTCACATTTCTGTAGTACTAAGTCATTAGAAGCCATAGGGAACGAGTAGCTAGGCCTTGATCGAGTTGTGTTGTGGTTTGAAGTCGTACGAGCCCTAGAAAACCCTAACTCCCACGTAAACCCTCCCCTAACCAAATAAGTCTTATATTCAGCTTTATTTAGCTTTATTTTAGTCTTAGGATAGATTTAGGATGCCTTAGATAGCTTAGATACCTTTGCATGAGCCTTGAACCATTTCATATACTAGTTTACGTATTAAAACCCTAGATCGAGTCATAAACTTGCATGCATGCTATAAGTTAATACTTTAGGTCATACACTAGTTATAGATAATCTAGATAAACTAAAATAAGTAAAACATGGGCTAGAAAACTTAATTGCTAGATAAAATATAAGTTACATGCATATTAGGACTAGTTTTGCAAAACTTTACATGCATAAGGGTATATATCGTAAATTCCTGAAATTACAAAGTCTAGGGACTGTTTTTGACATTTCCTAGAATTTATAAGTGTAAGGACTAGTTTTGCATAATATTAAAACTCTAGGATAGATATTAAAATAAGTATAAACTAAAAATGACAAAAAACGTAAATATTTTAAAGTTAAAGGTCTAAAATGGTAAATATAGAAAACTTAAGAGTCTTAGGTTAGTTACTTAAAATATAGAAGTCTACTGACTAGTTGTGTCTAGTATAGATAGTTATTAGTATAAATAATATAAGTAATATAAATTTAGGGTAGAAAACGTAAATATATAAACTATAAAGGTAAAAAGTGAAAATATCATATAAGTATTAAATCTAAATAAAGTTAGAAGTATAATACAATACTAGGGAGCTTTTTACGAGGAGTGCTATGTGGATATTTCGTTTTGACGAGTTTGTTGGGTTTACGAATTAAAGTGCCCTGACTCCTCGAACGATTATTGCATATACTTCTGAGATATGATGGCCTGAACGGTGATATGATTATAACTAAACCCTAATAACAACATAACTCAATAATAGGGAGCTTTGTGTGAGGAGTATTAACTTCTGAATTATGATGGCCCGAACGGTATTATGTTGATAACATAATACAATAGTAGGGAGCTACATGTGAGGAGTCATATACTTCTAAATTACAATGGCCTGAACGGTGTTATGTTATATATATAAAACATTAAAACAATAACTTGAGAAACATAAACATGATAACTAAAAAGCTTGACATACATCCAAAACCAACAACACACTAGGATACGTGAGTAAGGCGGTCTAGTTTCCGAGTCACTATTTGCATCATTTAGACTACTCTAAACCCATGTGAGTTTTCATGGCCTCATACTTTTTAAAAATACTTTTACTTAAATGCTTTACAAAACCCTGTGAGGGGGATACATGCAAAATGCTTTACTTAAAACCGAATACAAGACTTTTTCTTTGGTTGTTGCACGAGTAAACTAATAGCCACCACTGCATAACTAAAATTCATGAATCTAATCGTTTGGGATATTTTACCCACGCGAACGCGAATATAGTTGATAGATCTATTGGAGTTTGACAACTCCCGTTGGTATTAACACCCCACTAGGTGGTACCAATAAGTACTATATTTGAACCCACTGAAGGTTTAACTTTGGCAAGTTATCTTTCCCATCCCCTCATGGTTTGGTCTGCAGACCCCATGACCTGGATTGTTAACGTGTGGTTCATGAGCTTAGTGCAACAAACTTAACTGCATTTTCCCAGATGGGTGTAACAACTGAACCTAGGGAACTTGTATTCACTAACCCCTAAACCTATGATTCTCACTCAACACCTAATGTTGACTTTTTAAGCATGTATTCTAGGTATATTACTTCTATGAATCCATGGCAGAAGGAGGTACTGAACTCGGAGGACTTTTCATGGTTATCATTCAAACACCACCTAACACTTAGATTTTCGGGACCTCATCAAAAATAAAAGTATATCTTTTATAATTAAAACTCTGATAATTATGAATGATAACTAAATTTCCAAAACATCTCTTTTTGAGTCGTTTTCTATTACTGTATCTGTGATTCTATGAAGTAATACCCCAAACACTTTATCCGCTGCGATCAGTGAAAAATGGGGGTGTTACAGATTGGCATCAGAGCTTCAGTTATAGAGAACAAGGTCAAAACCTAAACTACAACTATTTTTCTTAAACCCGAGAAAGTCCTCAGTACCTCTGCCATCCTCAATACGTGATAAGGTAAGTATAATAATTGTCTGCTTAACTGCTAAATGATTTACAGTATTTTCTTTATTATATAGTTATGTCTACTCCCCACCACTCTACCCCTATCTCATCTAGTCTACATCCGGAGAATGATCTTTCCTCTCCGAATGTACTAGATTATTCCCCTAAACCCTATAACTTAGAAGATTCTAGGAATAGTTTAGATACACCTTCACCCTTAGGATATACCTCTTCTTTAGATAACCCTCATTTAAAACACATAAGAGATTTCTATGCTAAGACATCACCCCTACCTCCCCTAAACCCTATTATACATCCACTTTTCCCTACCCCTAGGTTAGAACCCCATGGTTTCTTTCTTCCGAGAGAACCATATATACCTAAACACCCTATCCCTACCTATACCCCTAGATATGACCTTAGGCAACCCTATACTTTAAACCCTACCGCTTACCTAATAAACCCTCCCATTCCATCTTGGAAAGATGAAATTGGAGAAAAAACCCTCTAGGTTAACTCTAGAAGATGAGGAAAACCAATTAGAGGAGATTTTAAATAACTTAGGTGAAATTTTTCTTGATCTCTTAGAGAAGATAGAAAAAGGTCATAACAATAACTCAGATAATCCACCTGATTATAGTAGTTTAAGAAATACTTTACAAGAAAACCGTTTTAAAATAGCTAAAATACAGAAAAACCAAATGAAACATCACCATAAAATAGCATTTGCCCGCTTTAGGATTTGCACTTTAGAAAAGGTAATAGATAATGATGAGGAAAACTTAGAAAACACTAACTCATGGAATTAGGAAATTAGGAAACTTTAGAAAACCTTAAGTAGATAAATAACCCTAGGAGATATGCCTTAGAATAGTTAGTGCCCATAGGATAAGTAGAATAGGAAATAAATAAAATAAGTTAGGATTTAGAAACTACCTGGTACCCCTCAATTAGGATAGATTAGATTACTAGACTTAGGAATTCCTTTCACCTTAGGACACCCTTAACCCAATAGTAAACCCTTAGGAAAATTATGTATAACCCATAAAACATATCAAGTTGGGTACTTGTTATAACCTACCCTTAACCCTTACCCTTAGGACCTTAGGAGACCTACCCCGATGTCTTAGGTATATAGAATCTCTGAACTGTTTTAAATTTCTCTTACCCTAACCCTTTCAACATTTTTTTCCCTTACCTATGGTGAGAATCCTCATTATTCACCATAGAGATCTGAATTCTTTCTCCTCCGATCTCTAAGCCTTCACTCTTTTCCTTAGCTTTCTTAAGCTATCTTCGTTCTAGTTAGAGATTCTACCCCTAACTATCCCATATGAAAATATATGATCTTCATATATAAGCATATTCCTACTCTTTATTCTCCTAGCTTACTATGATTCCTGAGCTAGTTTTCCCCAATCCCCTTAGTAAACCCCAATACATTAGTTAGGATTCCCATACTTGTGGTTAGAAATAACATTAGGATAACCTTAGAAAACATAAACTTAGGAATAGAAAACCTTAGACTATTAGGATAGGAAACCCTTGAGGAAAATTAGAAGACTTTAGGAATTATTAGGTTAGAAACTAAAACCCCTACCCCAATAGATATAGGAAAACTTTAGGATTAGAATATAGATTAGGAAAAACCTAGGATTAGATAACCCTCACCCTAAGCCTTTAGACCCCTAGTTTAGGATAGACACATTAGCAAACTTCTACCCTATAGGAATAAGTAGATTTAGGTCATAGATTACCCATACCTAGCCCTTAGGATACCCATACTTATACACTTGAGGATTTTAGATTATACCTTAGGATTTGACAATTTTTAGAATACACATTAGGAAATTTCACTTAGGAGATACTATGGATAGTGCCCTAGCTGGTTTCAAATTCCTAGGAATAGTAATACTCATAATAATAGTAATAATGGTAGTAATAGACAACCTAAAACAAAAGAGAAAACCTGAAACTACACCTAAAAATAAGGATATACCTGATGAGTGTGTGAATACTCATCATTTTTGGTCAAATCTGAACTACAAAACATTTAAAAACACTCAGAAATGCATCAAAATACTGAAAATATTCCAAAATTGTGTTTTATATGTTTCAGATGCAAAATGAGTAAAAACAGATGAAAAATGAACAAAGTTTGCACAATTGGCAGTTTCAGTCCCCCAACTTTCAAAAATTGGCAAAAATAGTCCCTGAGCACTTATTTTAAAAGAAAAGTCACCAAAGGTCCTTTTGAAATCATAAGTTGTCATATTTAGTACTTTGGTGAAAAATTTAAAAAGTTCTGAGAATTTACAAATTTAGTCCCTGGAGTTTCACATTTGGCAAATTTGGTCCCTGGGAAATATTTTTTGATAAAAAGTCAATATTGGTCTTTGGGAAATCACAATTTATCACAAACGGTCCTTGGAGTAAAGTTTTCACAAATTGGCAAAAACGGCCCCTCAACTTTGAAAATTGGCAAAACAAGTCCCCGGAAATTTCATTTTTTGGAAAAGTTACATTATGGTCCTTGTGTTATTGAAACTTGACAAAAATGGTACCTTAGATAAGTTAGGGGAATTGCCAAATTCCACCCTTGCAAAATCAGCAATTGGCAAAGTTGGTCCTTGTTGCACTTTTAAACCAAATGGACCTTATGTTATTTATAAACCCAATCCAAAATCCTGATCCAACACACCAAAAACAACCATTTCCCAAAGCCCAAATAAAGCCCACCCTGGTTAGCTAATACCAAGGTCAACCCTAGTTTGACTCTCCCACTTCACCCTTTCCTTCTTCCTCACACGTGATACCTGCTCCACACCTGCTACCCCTGCTACATCCAACACCATCATTCACCCTATCCACTCTGCTACCCTGCCACACTTAACCCCTAACACTACCTTTCCACCACTACATAACAAAACCCACTCTCCTGCCACAAGCAACATCCCAAGTTGTGACCTCCCTCTTCCCGCCAAAAATGAATCAACATCCAAGATTATTCCAAGCCCATCCAATGGCTGGGATTTGATGAAGAAAAGCATAGAAGAGGACAAAGAAGACAGGAACCCTAGTATTTCTTTTAGTATAAATAAACTATGTATGCCATTCCTATAAGGCAGTAGATTGTAGTAGTTAATTAGGTTTTAGTAAGAGCTTAGATTACTTTTCAGTGATGTTTTAAGTATTGCTTTAAATCCTTTGTACCTTTTTTTTTAATTCAATGAAAATTTGAGATTCCCTGATAACTATTTTTCAAATTGCTTATTTATTATAATTGCTTATTAATGCTTATTTAGTGTTTATCTATGTTTGTTCCTGCTTCTGGATGATATTTGATGCTTTTTATGCTTATGTGGTAGACTAAATAGTTTTAGTCAGAAACTTTGCACTAAACTGTTTCGTATTAGCCTACTACTGCCCCTTTGTCATTGCTTATTTAGACAGCTTATTATTGGTTCAATACTGGTTATTTATCTATAACTTAGCTGAGTCACTTCTTGTCTTTCATTTTTAGAGCTTAATAACTAATTTTCTTTTGAAAAATCATCAAACAGTCCCCTAAGGGAGTGTTTGGCACAAGCTTATTGTCCCTAAAAAAAACTGTTTTAACCTTCTCAAAACTTAGATTAATTTTAGTTAATAGTTTTTAGTAGTTTTCACTCAAAATTTTCCATTCCCAATTGGTTTTAAAGGTTTCAAGTTGTTTACCAACAATTCCTAGTTTATAACTGTTTTATTAGTTTCTATGGTAGGATTTAGGTTCAGCTAGTTTAGTTGCTTCCTACATGTTTCAAATAGGTCTGTATCCTTGTTAGAATCTGGTATGCACAATTTATTAGTCAAAATTGCATTTTATACCCATTTACTTCCCTGTTGCATCAGTTACCCACAACTGCAGGCCTGCTGCAGCCTCATCACCACAGCCCTTGGGTGAGCAATTTTCCTTTGCTCGTCTCTTAACTTCATAACCTGAAACTTGGTTTAGTACTTATTTCCCAGCTCATCTTTATGCTTATATTTTTATTTTATTTTTACAATTTTTTTTTACTGCTCATTTAGTCCCTCTAAAGTGACCCATTTGTTCTGAATGGGTAATAGCAGCCTAGGACTAGGATTGTTTTTTGCTTATAAGTCCATGAGAATTGCTTATTTACTGTTCCTTTAGCTTTTTAGGGTTCATCAGATTCATCAGTTGTGATGCCTTCCATGGAAAATCAGGGAGAAAATAATGTGACGGAGTCACTAGCAGTAGATCAAGTAGAACTTGTAGAATCCATAACTGCTAGTACTTCTAAACTCACTTAGTCTGTTGTTATCACACCCGAAGTTCACACTCACTCTCTTAACATGGGGGACGAGCATCTTGACACTGTTCCTGAAAAGGAATCGGATGAATTCATAAAGTCTAGTGTTGAGATCCTTGTCCCAATCCCAGGAGAGTCACATGGAACTTTTGATCATGTGTGTGATTTACATTCCCCTCTTGAGTGTCCAAACGATCATTGTGAGACTTTCTTCGATTTTAATGATGATTGTACATCTCATGGAGACATTGAGTATATTGAGGCATCACTCCCTCAGTCTGATGCTGATCCTCTTCTTGAGGAGTTTGCCAATGAACTTACTCACATCAATCCACTTTCATCGAAAAGTGATGATGGTCTCCTTGATTTCGAAGCCGATCTGGGAGAAATTGAAAGTCTCCTATATCATGATCCACCACTCACTTCTGATCCCAACAGTCCAATAGAGAATGTTAATCACTTTGTTCCTGAAGCATTCAAAACTACTCTCACCAATCCTCTGTTTGAATTCGAATCTGAATTTACCTTGATTTCTGATAACCCAATCTTTGGTACTCAGAACGAGGATGGTGATGAGTCTACTCCGGAACATGAGTTCACAGATTTACATCTTGTGACTGATTCTCTTCCCGAGGAGTTCTCCGGTGAACTTACTCATATCATATCTCCACCGGAGTATGATAACTTCCACTTTGATCATGACACACCCGGGATATGTCTTGATCACATGAGCTTAAATGATGAGATTCATAATACTGAAATTATTGATTCTCCTGTGGGTGAGGACGAGTTAATCATGATTTTCATCATGGTTTTCTTCCTTTTCTTCACCTATCCCGTGACGTCCTCTCTTCTTCACTCCTTCGGGAATGAAGACACTATATTTGACCCCGGCATTTCCATGTATCATTCTTTTGAACCGGGATTATATCTCATCGGTGTGGAACTTTCACGTGCTTCAAATGTTTGTCCAAACATCTTGAATGAAAGTTCGATGGAGATTATCTCTTCCACATGATGCTTCCCCATGAACCATTGAATTCGGGGTCGAGTCAAGCTAGCGACTCGGTAAACAAAAACAGTAGCATGCATATGGGGTTTTCACCCTAAGTGTGGGGGAGTTACCCCTGCTATGGTTACAAATAAAGTGAAAAAAATGGTGTTTCCACATTTAGCTTGTAATGTTGCCTTTTTACATTCAAAGAGTCGGCATAATAGCCGGGACTTTGAATATTGATGACAATATTCAATTCTAAGTGTGTGTGTGTGGGGGGGGGGGGGGGTATTCTAGCGAATTTGATCACATTTTACCTTATAGTACCCCCGTTTTTGGCCAAAAATTTTAAATTTTTTTTCACTAGAGCTTCAAAATTTTTATGGTTATCAGTCCACCATGTCTAAACCACAAAAGGACTGGCTAATCCAGGATCAAACGGCTCTTGGTAAAGATATATCAAATCCGTTTATGGTTTGCAATTTGCCAAAAATTGTATGGAATTCAACTCTCCATATCCTAAAAAGTAAAAGAGTTGGCTAGCCCGTAAGGTTATGGCTTGTGGTAAAGGCAGTGAAAAACCATAATTGGTAATCAACTCACCAAGATGATGACTGAATTCCATCAAGAGTTGGTTAGTCCAGAAGCAAACGGCTTCTGGTAAAGACAAATCAAAACCATTGACAGCTTGTGGTTTGCTCAAAATCACATGGTTATCAGTGTACCATAGTTCTTACTTGAACTGAAACATTTGGCTACTCCAGAAGTAATGGCTTTTGGTAAAGAGATTCAAATCCATTAAGTTTTCTCAAAAGATTGCTAGGGACTAGCAATAGTTTAGTGTGGGGGATTGATGAGTGTGTGAATACTCATCATTTTTGGTCAAATCTGAACTGCAAAACATTTAAAAACACTCAGAAATGCATCAAAATACTGAAAATATTCCAAAATTGTGTTTTATATGTTTCAGAAGCAAAATGAGTAAAAACAGATGAAAAACGAACAAAGTTTGCATAATTGGCAGTTTCAGTCCCCCAACTTTCAAAAATTGGCAAAAATAGTCCCTGAGCACTTATTTTAAAAGAAAAGTCACCAAAGGTCCTTTTGAAATCATAAGTTGTCATATTTAGTACTTTGGTGAAAAATTTAAAAAGTTCTGAGAATTTACAAATTTAGTCCCTGGAGTTTCACATTTGGCAAATTTGGTCCCTGGGAAATATTTTTTGATAAAAAGTCAATATTGGTCTTTGGGAAATCACAATTTATCACAAACGGTCCTTGGAGTAAAGTTTTCACAAATTGGCAAAAACGGCCCCTCAACTTTGAAAATTGGCAAAACAAGTCCCCGGAAATTTCATTTTTTGGAAAAGTTACATTATGGTCCTTGTGTTATTGAAACTTGACAAAAATGGTACCTTGGATAAGTTAGGGGAATTGCCAAATTCCACCCTTGCAAAATCAGCAATTGGCAAAGTTGGTCCTTGTTGCACTTTTAAACCAAATGGACCTTATGTTATTTATAAACCCAATCCAAAATCCTGATCCAACACACCAAAAACAACCATTTCCCAAAGCCCAAATAAAGCCCACCCTGGTTAGCTAATACCAAGGTCAACCCTAGTTTGACTCTCCCACTTCACCCTTTCCTTCTTCCTCACACGTGATACCTGCTCCACACCTGCTACCCCTGCTACATCCAACACCATCATTCACCCTATCCACTCTGCTACCCTGCCACACTTAACCCCTAACACTACCTTTCCACCACTACATAACAAAACCCACTCTCCTGCCACAAGCAACATCCCAAGTTGTGACCTCCCTCTTCCCGCCAAAAATGAATCAACATCCAAGATTATTCCAAGCCCATCCAATGGCTGGGATTTGATGAAGAAAAGCACAGAAGAGGACAAAGAAGACAGGAACCCTAGTATTTCTTTTAGTATAAATAAACTATGTATGCCATTCCTATAAGGCAGTAGATTGTAGTAGTTAATTAGGTTTTAGTAAGAGCTTAGATTACTTTTCAGTGATGTTTTAAGTATTGCTTTAAATCCTTTGTACCTTTTTTTTTAATTCAATGAAAATTTGAGATTCCCTGATAACTATTTTTCAAATTGCTTATTTATTATAATTGCTTATTAATGCTTATTTAGTGTTTATCTATGTTTGTTCCTGCTTCTGGATGATATTTGATGCTTTTTATGCTTATGTGGTAGACTAAATAGTTTTAGTCAGAAACTTTGCACTAAACTGTTTCGTATTAGCCTACTACTGCCCCTTTGTCATTGCTTATTTAGACAGCTTATTATTGGTTCAATACTGGTTATTTATCTATAACTTAGCTGAGTCACTTCTTGTCTTTCATTTTTAGAGCTTAATAACTAATTTTCTTTTGAAAAATCATCAAACAGTCCCCTAAGGGAGTGTTTGGCACAAGCTTATTGTCCCTAAAAAAAACTGTTTTAACCTTCTCAAAACTTAGATTAATTTTAGTTAATAGTTTTTAGTAGTTTTCACTCAAAATTTTCCATTCCCAATTGGTTTTAAAGGTTTCAAGTTGTTTACCAACAATTCCTAGTTTATAACTGTTTTATTAGTTTCTATGGTAGGATTTAGGTTCAGCTAGTTTAGTTGCTTCCTACATGTTTCAAATAGGTCTGTATCCTTGTTAGAATCTGGTATGCACAATTTATTAGTCAAAATTGCATTTTATACCCATTTACTTCCCTGTTGCATCAGTTACCCACAACTGCAGGCCTGCTGCAGCCTCATCACCACAGCCCTTGGGTGAGCAATTTTCCTTTGCTCGTCTCTTAACTTCATAACCTGAAACTTGGTTTAGTACTTATTTCCCAGCTCATCTTTATGCTTATATTTTTATTTTATTTTTACAATTTTTTTTTACTGCTCATTCAGTCCCTCTAAAGTGACCCATTTGTTCTGAATGGGTAATAGCAGCCTAGGACTAGGATTGTTTTTTGCTTATAAGTCCATGAGAATTGCTTATTTACTGTTCCTTTAGCTTTTTAGGGTTCATCAGATTCATCAGTTGTGATGCCTTCCATGGAAAATCAGGGAGAAAATAATGTGACGGAGTCACTAGCAGTAGATCAAGTAGAACTTGTAGAATCCATAACTGCTAGTACTTCTAAACTCACTTAGTCTGTTGTTATCACACCCGAAGTTCACACTCACTCTCTTAACATGGGGGACGAGCATCTTGACACTGTTCCTGAAAAGGAATCGGATGAATTCATAAAGTCTAGTGTTGAGATCCTTGTCCCAATCCCAGGAGAGTCACATGGAACTTTTGATCATGTGTGTGATTTACATTCCCCTCTTGAGTGTCCAAACGATCATTGTGAGACTTTCTTCGATTTTAATGATGATTGTACATCTCATGGAGACATTGAGTATATTGAGGCATCACTCCCTCAGTCTGATGCTGATCCTCTTCTTGAGGAGTTTGCCAATGAACTTACTCACATCAATCCACTTTCATCGAAAAGTGATGATGGTCTCCTTGATTTCGAAGCCGATCTGGGAGAAATTGAAAGTCTCCTATATCATGATCCACCACTCACTTCTGATCCCAACAGTCCAATAGAGAATGTTAATCACTTTGTTCCTGAAGCATTCAAAACTACTCTCACCAATCCTCTGTTTGAATTCGAATCTGAATTTACCTTGATTTCTGATAACCCAATCTTTGGTACTCAGAACGAGGATGGTGATGAGTCTACTCCGGAACATGAGTTCACAGATTTACATCTTGTGACTGATTCTCTTCCCGAGGAGTTCTCCGGTGAACTTACTCATATCATATCTCCACCGGAGTATGATAACTTCCACTTTGATCATGACACACCCGGGATATGTCTTGATCACATGAGCTTAAATGATGAGATTCATAATACTGAAATTATTGATTCTCCTGTGGGTGAGGACGAGTTAATCATGATTTTCATCATGGTTTTCTTCCTTTTCTTCACCTATCCCGTGACGTCCTCTCTTCTTCACTCCTTCGGGAATGAAGACACTATATTTGACCCCGGCATTTCCATGTATCATTCTTTTGAACCGGGATTATATCTCATCGGTGTGGAACTTTCACGTGCTTCAAATGTTTGTCCAAACATCTTGAATGAAAGTTCGATGGAGATTATCTCTTCCACATGATGCTTCCCCATGAACCATTGAATTCGGGGTCGAGTCAAGCTAGCGACTCGGTAAACAAAAACAGTAGCATGCATATGGGGTTTTCACCCTAAGTGTGGGGGAGTTACCCCTGCTATGGTTACAAATAAAGTGAAAAAAATGGTGTTTCCACATTTAGCTTGTAATGTTGCCTTTTTACATTCAAAGAGTCGGCATAATAGCCGGGACTTTGAATATTGATGACAATATTCAATTCTAAGTGTGTGTGTGTGGGGGGGGGGGGGGGGGTATTCTAGCGAATTTGATCACATTTTACCTTATAGTACCCCCGTTTTTGGCCAAAAATTTTAAATTTTTTTTCACTAGAGCTTCAAAATTTTTATGGTTATCAGTCCACCATGTCTAAACCACAAAAGGACTGGCTAATCCAGGATCAAACGGCTCTTGGTAAAGATATATCAAATCCGTTTATGGTTTGCAATTTGCCAAAAATTGTATGGAATTCAACTCTCCATATCCTAAAAAGTAAAAGAGTTGGCTAGCCCGTAAGGTTATGGCTTGTGGTAAAGGCAGTGAAAAACCATAATTGGTAATCAACTCACCAAGATGATGACTGAATTCCATCAAGAGTTGGTTAGTCCAGAAGCAAACGGCTTCTGGTAAAGACAAATCAAAACCATTGACAGCTTGTGGTTTGCTCAAAATCACATGGTTATCAGTGTACCATAGTTCTTACTTGAACTGAAACATTTGGCTACTCCAGAAGTAATGGCTTTTGGTAAAGAGATTCAAATCCATTAAGTTTTCTCAAAAGATTGCTAGGGACTAGCAATAGTTTAGTGTGGGGGATTGATGAGTGTGTGAATACTCATCATTTTTGGTCAAATCTGAACTGCAAAACATTTAAAAACACTCAGAAATGCATCAAAATACTGAAAATATTCCAAAATTGTGTTTTATATGTTTCAGAAGCAAAATGAGTAAAAACAGATGAAAAACGAACAAAGTTTGCATAATTGGCAGTTTCAGTCCCCCAACTTTCAAAAATTGGCAAAAATAGTCCCTGAGCACTTATTTTAAAAGAAAAGTCACCAAAGGTCCTTTTGAAATCATAAGTTGTCATATTTAGTACTTTGGTGAAAAATTTAAAAAGTTCTGAGAATTTACAAATTTAGTCCCTGGAGTTTCACATTTGGCAAATTTGGTCCCTGGGAAATATTTTTTGATAAAAAGTCAATATTGGTCTTTGGGAAATCACAATTTATCACAAACGGTCCTTGGAGTAAAGTTTTCACAAATTGGCAAAAACGGCCCCTCAACTTTGAAAATTGGCAAAACAAGTCCCCGGAAATTTCATTTTTTGGAAAAGTTACATTATGGTCCTTGTGTTATTGAAACTTGACAAAAATGGTACCTTGGATAAGTTAGGGGAATTGCCAAATTCCACCCTTGCAAAATCAGCAATTGGCAAAGTTGGTCCTTGTTGCACTTTTAAACCAAATGGACCTTATGTTATTTATAAACCCAATCCAAAATCCTGATCCAACACACCAAAAACAACCATTTCCCAAAGCCCAAATAAAGCCCACCCTGGTTAGCTAATACCAAGGTCAACCCTAGTTTGACTCTCCCACTTCACCCTTTCCTTCTTCCTCACACGTGATACCTGCTCCACACCTGCTACCCCTGCTACATCCAACACCATCATTCACCCTATCCACTCTGCTACCCTGCCACACTTAACCCCTAACACTACCTTTCCACCACTACATAACAAAACCCACTCTCCTGCCACAAGCAACATCCCAAGTTGTGACCTCCCTCTTCCCGCCAAAAATGAATCAACATCCAAGATTATTCCAAGCCCATCCAATGGCTGGGATTTGATGAAGAAAAGCACAGAAGAGGACAAAGAAGACAGGAACCCTAGTATTTCTTTTAGTATAAATAAACTATGTATGCCATTCCTATAAGGCAGTAGATTGTAGTAGTTAATTAGGTTTTAGTAAGAGCTTAGATTACTTTTCAGTGATGTTTTAAGTATTGCTTTAAATCCTTTGTACCTTTTTTTTTAATTCAATGAAAATTTGAGATTCCCTGATAACTATTTTTCAAATTGCTTATTTATTATAATTGCTTATTAATGCTTATTTAGTGTTTATCTATGTTTGTTCCTGCTTCTGGATGATATTTGATGCTTTTTATGCTTATGTGGTAGACTAAATAGTTTTAGTCAGAAACTTTGCACTAAACTGTTTCGTATTAGCCTACTACTGCCCCTTTGTCATTGCTTATTTAGACAGCTTATTATTGGTTCAATACTGGTTATTTATCTATAACTTAGCTGAGTCACTTCTTGTCTTTCATTTTTAGAGCTTAATAACTAATTTTCTTTTGAAAAATCATCAAACAGTCCCCTAAGGGAGTGTTTGGCACAAGCTTATTGTCCCTAAAAAAAACTGTTTTAACCTTCTCAAAACTTAGATTAATTTTAGTTAATAGTTTTTAGTAGTTTTCACTCAAAATTTTCCATTCCCAATTGGTTTTAAAGGTTTCAAGTTGTTTACCAACAATTCCTAGTTTATAACTGTTTTATTAGTTTCTATGGTAGGATTTAGGTTCAGCTAGTTTAGTTGCTTCCTACATGTTTCAAATAGGTCTGTATCCTTGTTAGAATCTGGTATGCACAATTTATTAGTCAAAATTGCATTTTATACCCATTTACTTCCCTGTTGCATCAGTTACCCACAACTGCAGGCCTGCTGCAGCCTCATCACCACAGCCCTTGGGTGAGCAATTTTCCTTTGCTCGTCTCTTAACTTCATAACCTGAAACTTGGTTTAGTACTTATTTCCCAGCTCATCTTTATGCTTATATTTTTATTTTATTTTTACAATTTTTTTTTACTGCTCATTCAGTCCCTCTAAAGTGACCCATTTGTTCTGAATGGGTAATAGCAGCCTAGGACTAGGATTGTTTTTTGCTTATAAGTCCATGAGAATTGCTTATTTACTGTTCCTTTAGCTTTTTAGGGTTCATCAGATTCATCAGTTGTGATGCCTTCCATGGAAAATCAGGGAGAAAATAATGTGACGGAGTCACTAGCAGTAGATCAAGTAGAACTTGTAGAATCCATAACTGCTAGTACTTCTAAACTCACTTAGTCTGTTGTTATCACACCCGAAGTTCACACTCACTCTCTTAACATGGGGGACGAGCATCTTGACACTGTTCCTGAAAAGGAATCGGATGAATTCATAAAGTCTAGTGTTGAGATCCTTGTCCCAATCCCAGGAGAGTCACATGGAACTTTTGATCATGTGTGTGATTTACATTCCCCTCTTGAGTGTCCAAACGATCATTGTGAGACTTTCTTCGATTTTAATGATGATTGTACATCTCATGGAGACATTGAGTATATTGAGGCATCACTCCCTCAGTCTGATGCTGATCCTCTTCTTGAGGAGTTTGCCAATGAACTTACTCACATCAATCCACTTTCATCGAAAAGTGATGATGGTCTCCTTGATTTCGAAGCCGATCTGGGAGAAATTGAAAGTCTCCTATATCATGATCCACCACTCACTTCTGATCCCAACAGTCCAATAGAGAATGTTAATCACTTTGTTCCTGAAGCATTCAAAACTACTCTCACCAATCCTCTGTTTGAATTCGAATCTGAATTTACCTTGATTTCTGATAACCCAATCTTTGGTACTCAGAACGAGGATGGTGATGAGTCTACTCCGGAACATGAGTTCACAGATTTACATCTTGTGACTGATTCTCTTCCCGAGGAGTTCTCCGGTGAACTTACTCATATCATATCTCCACCGGAGTATGATAACTTCCACTTTGATCATGACACACCCGGGATATGTCTTGATCACATGAGCTTAAATGATGAGATTCATAATACTGAAATTATTGATTCTCCTGTGGGTGAGGACGAGTTAATCATGATTTTCATCATGGTTTTCTTCCTTTTCTTCACCTATCCCGTGACGTCCTCTCTTCTTCACTCCTTCGGGAATGAAGACACTATATTTGACCCCGGCATTTCCATGTATCATTCTTTTGAACCGGGATTATATCTCATCGGTGTGGAACTTTCACGTGCTTCAAATGTTTGTCCAAACATCTTGAATGAAAGTTCGATGGAGATTATCTCTTCCACATGATGCTTCCCCATGAACCATTGAATTCGGGGTCGAGTCAAGCTAGCGACTCGGTAAACAAAAACAGTAGCATGCATATGGGGTTTTCACCCTAAGTGTGGGGGAGTTACCCCTGCTATGGTTACAAATAAAGTGAAAAAAATGGTGTTTCCACATTTAGCTTGTAATGTTGCCTTTTTACATTCAAAGAGTCGGCATAATAGCCGGGACTTTGAATATTGATGACAATATTCAATTCTAAGTGTGTGTGTGTGGGGGGGGGGGTATTCTAGCGAATTTGATCACATTTTACCTTATAGTACCCCCGTTTTTGGCCAAAAATTTTAAATTTTTTTTCACTAGAGCTTCAAAATTTTTATGGTTATCAGTCCACCATGTCTAAACCACAAAAGGACTGGCTAATCCAGGATCAAACGGCTCTTGGTAAAGATATATCAAATCCGTTTATGGTTTGCAATTTGCCAAAAATTGTATGGAATTCAACTCTCCATATCCTAAAAAGTAAAAGAGTTGGCTAGCCCGTAAGGTTATGGCTTGTGGTAAAGGCAGTGAAAAACCATAATTGGTAATCAACTCACCAAGATGATGACTGAATTCCATCAAGAGTTGGTTAGTCCAGAAGCAAACGGCTTCTGGTAAAGACAAATCAAAACCATTGACAGCTTGTGGTTTGATCAAAATCACATGGTTATCAGTGTACCATAGTTCTTACTTGAACTGAAACATTTGGCTACTCCAGAAGTAATGGCTTTTGGTAAAGAGATTCAAATCCATTAAGTTTTCTCAAAAGATTGCTAGGGACTAGCAATAGTTTAGTGTGGGGGATTGATGAGTGTGTGAATACTCATCATTTTTGGTCAAATCTGAACTGCAAAACATTTAAAAACACTCAGAAATGCATCAAAATACTGAAAATATTCCAAAATTGTGTTTTATATGTTTCAGAAGCAAAATGAGTAAAAACAGATGAAAAACGAACAAAGTTTGCATAATTGGCAGTTTCAGTCCCCCAACTTTCAAAAATTGGCAAAAATAGTCCCTGAGCACTTATTTTAAAAGAAAAGTCACCAAAGGTCCTTTTGAAATCATAAGTTGTCATATTTAGTACTTTGGTGAAAAATTTAAAAAGTTCTGAGAATTTACAAATTTAGTCCCTGGAGTTTCACATTTGGCAAATTTGGTCCCTGGGAAATATTTTTTGATAAAAAGTCAATATTGTTCTTTAGGAAATCACAATTTACCACAAATGGTCCTTGGAGTAAAGTTTTCACAAATTGGCAAAAACGGCCCCTCAACTTTGAAAATTGGCAAAATAAGTCCCCGGAAATTTTATTTTTTGGAAAAGTTACATTAGGGTCCTTGTGTTATTGAAACTTGACAAAAATGGTACCTTGGATAAGTTAGGGGAATTGCCAAATTCCACCCTTGCAAAATCGGCAATTGGCAAAGTTGGTCCTTGTTGCACTTTTAAACCAAATGGACCTTATGTTATTTATAAACTCAATCCAAATTCCTGATCCAACACACCAAAAACAACCATTTCCCAAAGCCCAAATAAAGCCCACCCTGGTTAGCTAATACCAGGGTCAACCCTAGTTTGACTCTCCCACTTCACCCTTTCCCTCTTCCTCACACGTGATACCTGCTCCACACCTGCTACCCCTGCTACATCCAACACCATCATTCACCCTATCCACTCTGCTACCCTGCTACACTCAACCCCTAACACTACCTTTCCACCACTACATAACAAAACCCACTCTCCTGCCACAAGCAACATCCCAAGTTGTGACCTCCCTCTTCCCGCAAAAAATGAATCAACATCCAAGATTATTCCAAGCCCATCCAATGGCTGGGATTTGATGAAGAAAAGCACAGAGGAGGACAAAGAAGACAGGAACCCTAGTATTTCTTTTAGTATAAATAAACTATGTATGCCATTCCTATAAGGCAGTAGATTATAGTAGTTAATTAGGTTTTAGTAAGAGCTTAGATTACTTTTCAGTGATGTTTTAAGTATTGCTTTAAATCCTTTGTACCTTTTTTTTAATTCAATGAAAATTTGAGATTCCCTGATAACTATTTTTCAAATTGCGTATTTATTATAATTGCTTATTAATGCTTATTTAGTGTTTATCTTTGTTTGTTCCTGCGGATGATATTTGATGCTTTTTATGCTTATGTGGTAGACTAAATAGTTTTAGTCAGAAACTTTGCACTCAACTGTTTCATATTAGCCTACTACTGCCCCTTTGTCATTGCTTATTTAGAAAACTTATTATTGGTTCAATACTGGTTATTTATCCATAACTTAGCTGAGTCACTTCTTGTCTTTCATTTTTAGAGCTTAATAACTAATTTTCTTTTGAAAAATCATCAAACAGTCCCCTAAGGGAGTGTTTGGCACAAGCTTATTGTCCCTAAAAAAAATGTTTTAACCTTCTCAAAACTTAGATTAGTTTTAGTTAATAGTTTTTAGTAGTTTTCACTCAAAATTTTCCATTCCCAATTGGTTTTAAAGGTTTCAAGTTGTTTACCAACAATTCCTAGTTTATAACTGTTTTATTAGTTTCTATGGTAGGATTTAGGTTCAGCTAGTTTAGTTGCTTCCTACATGTTTCAAATAGATCTGTATCCTTGTTAGAATCTGGTATGCACAATTTATTAGTCAAAATTGCATTTTATACCCATTTACTTCCCTGTTGCATCAGTTACCCACAACTGCAGGCCTGCTGCAGCCTCATCACCACAGCCCTTGGGTGAGCAATTTTCCTTTGCTCGTCTCTTAACTTCATAACCTGAAACTTGGTTTAGTACTTATTTCCCAGCTCATCTTGTGGAAAACTAGAAGGGGGGTTGAATAGTTTTACGTACAAAACTTTATTTTACAAAAAATAATAAAAAAAGAATAAAAAAAAAAATTAAATTACGAAATAACAGTTACTTTTGTCAAACATACCTGAATATCGGACTTAGACAACCCTGGGACATCCATGTACAAAACATATTCCTTAGGAGTGTCTACAATATCGACAGGAATGTTTCCTCCTTTCGATTCAACATCGCGCGACTCGTGATGTGACCCATTAGAAGGAAAAATGACCTTGCCAATTGTGTCAGGAACATCTAGCAAGTGGCTCACTAGATCACCTATGTCAATGCTTCCCATGCTCATGGTTGTTGAAAGTGTATCTTTGTTTAAGATTGTGTTGCAAATGATTGTAGTACGTTGGTTGGTTTGATGATTTTCAATTTATAAAAACAAGTTTGTTTTAAAATCTTCGATTCTAATTTATGTGAATTCAATACTTGCACTATATGAACAATTATATAGTAACACACTAACAAAGCTAATATAGTAAAGATAAATAAGTAAGTAATGAAAATAGTTAGAAAGATCAAACCACAACACAAGGATTTATAGTGGTTCGGCTACAAGGACACCTTCCTTGTTCCTACTCCACTCCCCGAGTCACCTACTCGAGAGTTTTCTTCACTATGTCAACAAGCTCCCTTATGGCGGAGAAAACCGTACACACCAATATACACACCAATTTACACACCAATCTACACACCAATCTACACACCAATCTTCTACACACCTTCTTCTACACACCTTCTTCTACACACCAATCTTCACAACTATCCTACTTCACAACTAAACAACTTCTACTTATCTACACAACTTCTATATCTTCTACACAATTAATCACAAGCACAACACAATATTCACAAATGAATATATATACACTATACACAACTCCTCTTCAACACTTCTTGAACTTGGTTGTAGAGAGTTCTTCTTTTGCACTTAGAATGAGAATGGATGATGAGGGATTGAATCACTTGAAACAAGGATTAATATACAAATGATCAAAGGGTTTTGGATGAGTTTTAGATGGTTATAGATCTGAAAATTTCGTGCAAAAGGTGGGGAAAAATTCCAGAATTAAGGTGGTATTTATAGGAGAAGAAATCTGACAGTTTCTGACAGGGGAGCGTGGCCGGTCCCCTTAAAGCATGGCCGGCCCCCTTAAAATTAAGGGGACCGCCCCTTATAATTAAGGGGGCCGCCCAACTGTAACGGCCAGAAAACTTGTCTTTTAGTGGGGAAAGTTTATTTGGTGAAAAACTAACTGATTTTGGTTAAATATTTGAAATCATATATTTAGTATGATTAAAACATTTTTCCTTATTACCAAAAGTGTTTTTCAAAAATATATAATAAGATTATATAATTAAATAAACTTTGTATTAGTTAATTAAATACCCCTTTGATCATGAGATGTATTAAGCACTTGTTTATCCATACCTTAAGTGATTAAGTTGGATATAATGATATAAACTAGCTTAATACTTGTTTACGTAGTAATCAAACGATTGACGAGTTTACATTTTGTGATCGTCAAAATATAGAGATATCGAAAAATATAAATAACGTTTTCATACATTATTTATGTCAACAATCTCCCCCTTTTTGATGATTACAAAATTTAAACTCATTAGTCGAAAATTAGTCTATATACAAGTATTAGAGTGAGTTTATATCACTTCTCCCCCTTTTTGTGAGCATCAAAAAGGTTATCCCGTGTTAATGGAAGCTCCCCCTTGATGTAAGCTCCCCCTCGTTTTGAGGCCAAAAGGAATCGAGATATGGATATCTTGCAAAAATATTTAGTAGCAAGCAACATATATATGTATATAGCATGCAAAAGTATAAACTAAACATAACCATAACATTAATCAAGTGAAATTAATACATCAAGCATTACATCAACAAAAGCCTTAAAGGCTTACAATCATCACATAACAAATAAACCAAAGCTCAAACATAAGAGTCCTCTCTAGAGCTTGCCATCCAAAATGGTTTGAGGTACTTTTATTTGTGAGTCACCAAGCATGTTTAATTGGGAGGAATTGATGGTGAACATGGAGATGGTGATGGAGGAGGAGTGTTTGTTGATGGTGGTGGAGGGGTTGTGTTTATAGGTTGTGGATGCAACAAGTTCTCAATATGAGAAAACATGTATTGCATTTCATCTCTTAGTCCGAACACAATTGTTCGGTTGTGGATGCAACAAAGGCAAGTGTCACCATGAGCTTCAAGTAAGCTCCATGGGACGGGGTTATAGGTTGGTGGATTAATAGGGGATGATGAGAAATGTGCATCAAGAGGTGTTAAGGGTGATAATGAGAGGGTTAATGCAAGGGTTGAGTGTTCATTGGTAGGTTGTGATGGTTGAACCATTGGTGGAGGTGATAAGTGGGTGTTTATGTAGTCATTAATGGATGAAGTGGATGGTATGGAGGAAGTAGAATTTCCATTAGTTGAGGGTGTTTTGGAGGGTGCATTTGGTGCACTAGGAGATGAACATTGAGGTTGTGGTGATGGGGTGTTGTTGTCTTCATTTGTAAGATCAATGAAGAGTTGTTTGGGTGGTATAATGACAAGTTTTTGTTTCTTGGCATTGTTTGAATGGGTGGTTCTTGGTGATGACATGATGATGGTTTATGAATGATGAGGATGATGAATTATGAATTAAACATGCATGGGGATTATATAGTGGGAAAACATGTTTAGAAGTGGAATTATTTTGAAATTGTAATGTTATATTCCAAAATCAGTTTGGTTTTTAAGAGTAATGATAGCTGGGACTAGCAAAAGGGATCACAGGATGCAAAAGAAAACAGTGTAAAAACTGTTTCAGATGGTCGGTCCCCTTAAATGGTGGCCGGTCCCCTTAATTTTAAGGGGGCCGCCCTTTATGATTTAAGGGGGCCGCCCATCTGACGACCCAGAAACCAAAAATTTTCAAAAATTTTCTGGAAAGATGTTATGTTCTGGTTTGAATGTGCAGCAAGCTCAATTTGGACATTTCACATTTGTTTTGGTTTATTAGAAAGCATACATGTCATATAGTTATATAAACATTAACTAATCATGCAAACACATATAAAGATTAAGAGAAACATGCATAAAAATATCAAAGACAATCAAGTTATCATCCTAAACACATATCCAAATAACAAGTATTTCCGAATAAACTTCGGACAAATAGCACACAAGACATAAAAAATAAAACATTGTTTAACAAACATAATCCAACCATATCATTTCTTTTTCTTCCCGAAGATACCCTTCAAAGTCTTCCCAATAGATTTGAAGCCACCTCTAACTTCTTCGTGCAAGCTCTTTTGTCTTCTAAGCATCTCGGTAGTTCGTTCATGAAGCACTTCTTCAGTTTGATCACTTGGAGATGGAGTAGAATAGTTGGGATAGTCAAGATCCTCTAAATCGTCAACGAACTCAGAAAACGAAGGGGTACTAGCATCATGGATGTTTTCCTCCTCATCGTCATCATCTTGCCTTGAGGATGATCCATGAAAGCTATGACGACGAGGTTTACCCTTGTCACTTCGAGTTCGTCGAGCTTGTTTTAGAGCGAGAGTACGTAGAGTGGGGTAGATGGACTCATAAATACTATTGTCAAGATCGGGGTAGTACTCGATAACATGACGATAGATACGAGTAAGGAACATTCCATATGGAAGGTTGGCTTTGGGAGTTTTTCTAGCACACTCAATCCGTTTGATAAAGAAGTAGGCCAAATTGTACGGCTTTTCGACAGCTATACAATACAACATGTGAGCAAGGCTAGCCGGGAGATGGTCCCGGTGACCTCCAGTACCAGACGCATTCTCACGAATGAGTTCTTCCCAACGCTTCATGTGAGGGCTTAATTCTTTGAGGAGAAGTTGGTATGGAGAGATTTGAACGTTTTTGGATTTTATTTTTCGACTTGTGGTGGCACGATCTATACCAAGGACTTGACGAATTTCGTCGAGATATGGACCGAAGGTTGGTCGATAGCGATTAAGAGATTCGAGGTCCCACTCGTTTGAGAAAACGGCTTGACCTCTAAATGGAATTTGGAGGATATGACCAAATTGTTCGAGAGTTAGGGTGATAAATTCATTTTGAATCATGAAAGAGATGGTGATGAAACCAAGATCATTGGTTTGGACGGTGACTTGGCTATAGAAATCCATAATGAAGCGAGGAATAATAGGTTCATTTATTTCATAAAGACAATTGAAGTTGATGCTTGAAAACAAGCGATTTATGTACTCGGATTGAGCAAAAGCAAGATCTACTACACGTCCCTCATGAGTATTTCTATCTTCAATTTGACGATAGATAAGTCCAATGGAAGGAGATGTGGTAGGGAGTTGAGAAACTTTGGGAATGTAGTTTTTAGTGTGAGAAAGATCTTCGGTAGTTGCTTTGGGCATTTTCACCTAAACACATCAACAATACAAAAAGACCAAAATAAATATAAAGAAAGATAAAAGTATATGTTTATTGTTAAGGCTTATGTTGGAACGTAAACATACTTCGTCACTAATCCTAGGAAGTAGATTACCATGTTCCTTAATGTTGTTTTTTTTTAACTCGTTCTAGATATATTTTACGAAGTTTAATGGGTGGTTATGGACAAATCCAAACGCCCTTTAAACATCTATATATATCATGAAATTTGCTAGATTTACATTAGATTGTAAAACTAGCTATTTCTTGCGAGTTTCTTATGCATGTAATTTGTTTTTGAAAAAGATGGTTTGTATTTTTACTTAAAAATGTCATTTTTAGTAATAAACCAAACGCTTCCTTAACTAGTGACTTATAACTCAAGTGCGTCAATATACATATGAATTATATATCTTGACGAGTTCGATAAACAATTTTAAGGTTTATAATTATAACAAAGTTTTATAAAAATTATAATGACTATGTTTTGATATTATTTGGACATAATCCAAACACCCCTATATTGTGAACCAACATAGTTTTTCTTAGTCGAAAAAATGTAATTTCAAGTTTTACAAGTTACACAAGTATAATGTAGTTAGTTTTAACACGTTTTCAAATCATTATTCAACAATAAGTTTACTAAAAATTTTGAAAAGGAGTGTATGAAATTTTTCAAAAGTTTTCGACATGATAGTTTATAATAACTAGTTTCTAGTGTTAATTAATCATCCTAATCCTAGGTTAAGCATTTGGTAATGAAGTTTTAAGGCTTAATTCGAAATAAATTATGAAATTTGACGAATTTTATGAAACATGCATAATCATGAGTATGATCAAATAAGATGAAATTAGATGAAATGTGTTATGAAAAGCTTACAATATGTAGTGGTGATTGTGTTAGATGAATTTGCCCTTTGCGAATTAACCCGAATTATGTGATTTGGAGGTGATTTGAGAGGTTTTTGGGTTTTGAATTTCGTCACAGCAGAAGCAGGAAAAGAGAGGGATGAAAAAGTGGAGTGTTTGGCAAAAGGAAGAAAGGAAAAAACGGGCTTGAGCTCTCAGAGGGCCGGTCCCCTTAAACATTAAGGGGGCCGCCCTTGTATTTGCTGCCGGTCCCCTTAAACATTAAGGGGGCCGCCCTTAAAAATTTTATTTTTCAAGTTTTGGTTTCTGGAACAAACAAGAAAATATTTATATATAAATACTAGATTTATATTTAATCAAAAATACGTTGAAGAGTATACACACGAGAGGAATTACTTGACATTTTTACTTGACATTTTGTCAATAAAATTTTCTTGATCGTTTCGGATGAGATTCATCAAGTTGTCAAGCAAACGAGAAAGTTGTGTAAGGTTTATAAGTATATATATATATATATATATATATATATATATATATATATATATATATATATATATATATATATATATATATATATATATATATATATATATATATATATATATATTATATAGTATAGGCTTATAAGACGAGAACATAGGTGGGAGACGTATGCAACGGAAGCCGGGAGTTTGTTTCATCCATAGATTTTTCGACTCATCTCACTTCATCAGCATGAGTGTTGATTGAACATTAAAGTTCAATAAGGCAAATGGGGAAAAGAAATGTTCGTAAACGAACAATCTCTAGTTCTAGAAAATCAACAAATGAATTTCCTAGGTTATAAGATCCTAAATATAGCTAAGTATATAAATATATATATATATATATATATATATATATATATATATATATAAGTATATATGTATATTTAGATATAATATAGAAAAAAAATAGAGATTAATAAGTCAAGTAAAATCACATAAATATAACACACTAAACTAAGCATGCATTTCTAGTCAAGGAACTTAAAAGGAAATGTGTACCTTTTGTCTTTAATGCGTTAATCTTCAAGGTCTTCAAGAAGTAAATCGGACAAGAGGTGACAATGAAAAGTTCCATGTTTGGATGGCGAATATTATTTACGTTGGTGCCCATTGTTTCATTTGTCCAAAGTTATTTGGTCCGAACATGTTTTGTATTTGACTTGGATGCATATAAGGTGGAAACATTCCCCACGGATTGAAATTCCACTTTTGTTGATTATAGTTAAAGTTTCGTCTATTATGGTTTGTTCTTGGTTGAGGTGTTTTAGGTCTAGGATAAGAATTATTTGGTTTCCTAGGTGGTGGAGTTTTAGATCTTGTTTTAGGTTTAGATGATCCAACTTCGGTTTTTAAAGATGGTTTATAAAATGGTTTTATTTCTTCATTACTAGCGATAGGTATTATTTTATTTTTTATGAGTAAATGTTTAGGATTAAGTATTGAAGGTTTTGGTTCATTTTCAAATTTAACGTTTTTAGCTCCACTTTTTGAAGATTCAGTTGAGTTAAATCCTAGTCCGGTTTTATCTCCTGATATTCTTTGAATACTTATAATTTTACTAAGTGAGTTACTACTATTTTCAAATTTATCAAGTTTGCAAATTTCATCCTTAAGTATGTTGTTTTCACTTTTAAGCTCTTGACATGTTTTACATTCTTCAACAATTTCTTTTCCTTTTTCAAGTTGATGTATTTTAATTTTTAGTTCAAGCACTTCATTTTCTAGTTGGTTGTTTATGTATTTTAGTGATTTATTTTTAGCCATAACTAGTTGTCCTATTTTACATAATCTATTGTATTCACTATCTAGATCTTTTTCATCTAATGATAGATTTTCATCACTAAAGTATTCGGATTCGGAACGTACCTCACTTGATGATTTGGCCATGAGACACTTTTCATCCTTTGTTGTTTCATTCTCATCTTCATCACTATCACTCCAAGCACCTCCAACGAATGCTCTTTGATTTTGATCTCTTGTCATCATTGGACATTTTCCAATGAGGTGATTCGGATCACCACACTTGAAACACTTTCTCTCATTCTTGCTATACTTGTCATCATTATTCTTTTGAGATGTTCTTCTTTCATCGTGTGGTTGTCTAACGAATCTTCCTCGCCTTTTGAAGAATTTCTTGAAGTCTCTTACGGCCATGGCATATTCTTCGTCATCGCTTTCGGAAGATGAGCTATCTTCGTTGTTTGATTCCTTTCTAGCTTTCAAGGCGATTGACTTGCTTTGCTCACGTTTTCCTTTAACCATTTCAGAGTCCTTCTTTATAATTGCTTCGTAGACTTTCAGATTTCCAATTAATTCATCAAGTTGTAGTGTTGACAAATTCTTTGATTCTTCAATAGCCGTCACTTTAGCTCGCCATTTTGGGTGAAGAGCTCTAAGAAATTTCCTAACAAAATTCTTACTAGAGAAATTCTCATCAAGTGCTTTTAAACTTGTGATGATAGTGTTAAATTTAGCAAAAGCATTATCAATTGATTCCTCTCCCGGAATCGTGAATTGCTCATATTGTTGAACAAGTAGATCTATTTTGTTATCTTTGACTTGATTATTACCTTGGTGAGTTATTAATAAAGAGTTCCAAATTTCTTTTGCGGTTTCACACATAAAGATCCTTTCGTACTCTTTACGTGGTAGCGCATTATAAATAACCATTTTTGCTTCATTATTTTTAGCAAGTTTTCTTTTTAAATCATCATTTTGTTTTTCAAAAGGTACGATTTCATCTTTCTTAGTTTCGGGGTTATTTTGAATAGGTAAAAAATCACCATTGGTAATAACATGCCAAAGATCTAGATCTTTTGATTTCACATAAGTTTCGAATCGATTTTTCCAATATAAAAATCCATCACTCTCAAATAGTGGTGGTCTTTGCATAGATTGCCCTTCTAAATATTTTTCAGATTCCATAGATCGTTACAAGTTTTAAAATACAATATATTTTAAAAATCTTGCTAGACGTGGCTCTGATACCAATTGTGGAAAACTAGAAGGGGGGTTGAATAGTTTTACGTTCTTTTCAATTTATAAAAACAAGTTTGTTTTAAAATCTTCGATTCTAATTTATGTGAATTCAATACTTGCACTATATGAACAATTATATAGTAACACACTAACAAAGCTAATATAGTAAAGATAAATAAGTAAGTAATGAAAATAGTTAGAAAGATCAAACCACAACACAAGGATTTATAGTGGTTCGGCTACAAGGACACCTTCCTTGTTCCTACTCCACTCCCCGAGTCACCTACTCGAGAGTTTTCTTCACTATGTCAACAAGCTCCCTTATGGCGGAGAAAACCGTACACACCAATATACACACCAATTTACACACCAATCTACACACCAATCTACACACCAATCTTCTACACACCTTCTTCTACACACCTTCTTCTACACACCAATCTTCACAACTATCCTACTTCACAACTAAACAACTTCTACTTATCTACACAACTTCTATATCTTCTACACAATTAATCACAAGCACAACACAATATTCACAAATGAATATATATACACTATACACAACTCCTCTTCAACACTTCTTGAACTTGGTTGTAGAGAGTTCTTCTTTTGCACTTAGAATGAGAATGGATGATGAGGGATTGAATCACTTGAAACAAGGATTAATATACAAATGATCAAAGGGTTTTGGATGAGTTTTAGATGGTTATAGATCTGAAAATTTCGTGCAAAAGGTGGGGAAAAATTCCAGAATTAAGGTGGTATTTATAGGAGAAGAAATCTGACAGTTTCTGACAGGGGAGCGTGGCCGGTCCCCTTAAAGCATGGCCGGCCCCCTTAAAATTAAGGGGACCGCCCCTTATAATTAAGGGGGCCGCCCAACTGTAACGGCCAGAAAACTTGTCTTTTAGTGGGGAAAGTTTATTTGGTGAAAAACTAACTGATTTTGGTTAAATATTTGAAATCATATATTTAGTATGATTAAAACATTTTTCCTTATTACCAAAAGTGTTTTTCAAAAATATATAATAAGATTATATAATTAAATAAACTTTGTATTAGTTAATTAAATACCCCTTTGATCATGAGATGTATTAAGCACTTGTTTATCCATACCTTAAGTGATTAAGTTGGATATAATGATATAAACTAGCTTAATACTTGTTTACGTAGTAATCAAACGATTGACGAGTTTACATTTTGTGATCGTCAAAATATAGAGATATCGAAAAATATAAATAACGTTTTCATACATTATTTATGTCAACACATCTTTATGCTTATATTTTTATTTTATTTTTACAATTTTTTTTTACTGCTCATTCAGTCCCTCTAAAGTGACCCATTTGTTCTGAATGGGTAATAGCAGCCTAGGACTAGGATTGTTTTTTGCTTATAAGTCCATGAGAATTGCTTATTTACTGTTCCTTTAGCTTTTTAGGGATCCCCTAGTTGCCTAGCATGTTTTCTTCCTCCCCTAGTTCAGATTTTGGTGGCTTATTAACCAGCTTTTGGTGCCTGCAAGTCCCCAAGTAGCCCTGCACATCAGCAGACCTGCTTATTTTTGCAAGTCCCCTCATAAGCTCCCATAAGCTCCAATCTAGTTCATTCTTGGTTTGCTTGTTCTCTTGTTGCTAGTATGTAGATCTATAAACTTTTTAGGCTCCAACTCATTGGAGTTTGGCTTATGCTTAAGCTTGATTTAGACCCCTTGGGACTGCCCTGCACCACAGATTTTGACCCACATTCATAAGCCCCTAGCCACTTCTCTAGTCAAGCTCAACCTGAGCTTGTGGGTTCTTTGAGAACCCCTTGGTTCTGTCTAGTTGGTTCAAGGCTTGTTTCAGGCTCTAGAGCTTATTAGATAAGCTTATTATGGCCTGCTAGTAGACCCACTGGCTTGCCAGGTTCTTAGTGAGTTTGGATTTGCTTATTAGGCTTATCAGCTTAGTCAGTGTGGAATTTCAGTCTTTTAAACTTATTTTGTGTGAATCTCAAGTGGTTGTGGCTTATTTCATTTCTGGATTCTCATTGTTCAGCTTTTTCTATAGCTTTTCAAGTGTTCAAATCTCATTAGAACTCAATAAGCTCACTGTCATAAACATAAGCTCACCAAATGCTTATTTTTGAGTTCTAGGAAAAGTGCCTTTACAAAAGTTGTCTAATAACAGTTGCTTATTAGTTTTGTAAAATAAAAATCAAGAAAATCCAAAAATAAGCAAAGTGATAGCTTCTATTTAAGCCCTTTTGGCTTATTTTCTGCTTATTTATAAGCAATCTCTAATTTTAAATTTTTCCTAGGCTTCTTATAACCTGTAGTAATTTTAGGATTTTTTTTCAGATTTTTCTTTTGTCATTTAGTACTTTTAATAATTTAGTTTAGTTTAAATCAATTAAATAATTAGTTTTAAATTAATAATAATTAATTAAAAAGTAGAAAAAATAGATTTTCTGTTTTAAAATTAGTTTTATAATATTTTAGATTTTTCTAAATTTAATTTTCATTTTTCTAGTTAAATTTCATAATTAATTATAATTTAGTGTAATTTAAATAATTAAAAAATAATTAGTAATTAGTAATTAATTAATAGTAATTAATTAAATAGTGTAAAAATTATTTTTCTTTTTCTAAAAATTTTCTTTTATCATTAGGAATGTAAAAATGTAATTTTCATATCCGTAGGACTTTATTTACTCCCATTTCACTTTTTATTTTGCGCGTTCGCGTTTATTTTAAATTCAAACACGCGTTTTTAGGTTTTTATACGTTTTTAGAATATCTAATCTCGCGTAATCACTAACATAGCTTTCCTAAGCTATTCTATTTCATAATTCTTCCATTTTATCAATCACAACCCTTTTCTGTCCAAATTCACCCGATCACAAACCCGTTTTTGATACCATCACACCTCGTCGGGACATAACGACCCGGGGAAACACTGTATTTCACGGAGCATTGGTCTAAGCTGTTTTTGACTTGTTGACCATTTACCTTGGTTAATAATATCTGACGGTTTAGCATCGATCAAATTTTGGCGCCGCTGCCGGGGAGGTTGTGCGCGTGTTTTAAACGGTTTTGCGTATTAGTGAATCTGGATACACGCTCATTGTATATTTATCCATCCTTGTTCATATCTTTTCATAAAAACCCACAAATATTTTTCCTTACGCTCTATCCGTTTGATTTTACCTTCTTATACCCCTCTCATGTATAATTCTAATGGCATCTCTCGATGACGATTTCTTTGAATCAAGGGCCTTTAAGAGCAACATTGAAAAGCTTCAGGCCCTGTCAAAAATTTCGAGATGTCGTGTTGATTATGATGGACCATCGATTCCTATTCCCTCTCCGGTGAGGGAAATGGAACGAGAAACCAGGGTGACAAAGGACTCGGTACTTTCCTCTGACAATGAAAGTGCTAAATACGTCCAACCTACGGTTGTCCAAAAATCTAAGCTCACAATTGCTCCTAAACCGTCAAGAATTGATCCTAACCTTTCACGGTTTACGGTTAAAAGTTTGTCAAGCAAACTTACAGAGCTTAGGGCAGTGACTGAAAAGAACGACTTGCCTACTCTTTACGTTTATCAAGAACAAAAACCAGAGACCATAACGGAAGTGGTGGAAATTCCTAGCTCTCAGAGCACACCACTTGTCCTACCTCCGGATTTTGTTTCTTGTGTCAGTTGTGGTGAGCCGCTTTTCGGTTTTCCATGTCGTTGGTGTACATGTGAACAATGTGGTAATGATATTCGAGACGGGAGTTGTTTGTATTGTGGTTCGAGGAATTCATTTGCTTATGATCCTAATCAGAACTCATTCAACGACTCTTCAAATTTTTCCAACTACCCATCACGTTCATACGAGCAAGAATCATATTATCCAAATTTCAATAATGCTTCGTATCAAAATACACCAAGCCAGACTCAACAGTTTTACTGTTGTGAGTACTGTGGTGGTTCACACTACAGTTCTGATTATCAATCGGGCAACACGCTTGTCTATGAGCAGTTTCCTGATAACAGTTATGACTCAAGCACATACGACTCACAGCCACATCAGTTTTACTGTTGTGAGTACTGTGGAGGTCCCCACTTTAGCTCGGATTGTCAAACAGGGAATCCATTTCCTTGTAACAATTATGACTATTCGTTTCAAGACCCACCTCCACAGTACCAAATTACCCAAGCAACTCCTCAATACCCGCAAGACCTTTGTCATGAGGTTCTTGAAGCATTGAAAGAACTTAAGGAGGAGTTGGCTACTACATCGTTTCAAAACTCTCGTGAGAAATCTATGGCAGAATTACTTGCTGAAGAACGAGATGCTAGAAATGAACTGAGCATGGAAGAATTACTTGGTTAGAACATGCAGCTAAAACACGAGCCATATTTCGCAATGCTGCTCTTCTCGACGATGATGACAGTGATGATGAAGTTACCCTTGATATTTCTCAATTCTGTAAGGGTTCATCAGATTCATCAGTTGTGATGCCTTCCATGGAAAATCAGGGAGAAAATAATGTGACGGAGTCACTAGCAGTAGATCAAGTAGAACTTGTAGAATCCATAACTGCTAGTACTTCTAAACTCACTTAGTCTGTTGTTATCACACCCGAAGTTCACACTCACTCTCTTAACATGGGGGACGAGCATCTTGACACTGTTCCTGAAAAGGAATCGGACGAATTCATAAAGTCTAGTGTTGAGATCCTTGTCCCAATCCCAGGAGAGTCACAGGGAACTTTTGATCATGTGTGTGATTTACATTCCCCTCTTGAGTGTCCAAACGATCATTGTGAGACTTTCTTCGATTTTAATGATGATTGTACATCTCATGGAGACATTGAGTATATTGAGGCATCACTCCCTCAGTCTGATGCTGATCCTCTTCTTGAGGAGTTCGCCAATGAACTTACTCACATCAATCCACTTTCATCGAAAAGTGATGATGGTCTCCTTGATTTCGAAGCCGATCTGGGAGAAATTGAAAGTCTCCTATATCATGATCCACCACTCACTTCTGATCCCAACAGTCCAATAGAGAATGTTAATCACTTTGTTCCTGAAGCATTCAAAACTACTCTCACCAATCCTCTGTTTGAATTCGAATCTGAATTCACCTTGATTTCTGATAACCCAATCTTTGGTACTCAGAACGAGGATGGTGATGAGTCTACTCCGGAACATGAGTTCACAGATTTACATCTTGTGACTGATTCTCTTCCCGAGGAGTTCTCCGGTGAACTTACTCATATCATATCTCCACCGGAGTATGATAACTTCCACTTTGATCATGACACACCCGGGATATGTCTTGATCACATGAGCTTAAATGATGAGATTCATAATACTGAAATTATTGATTCTCCTGTGGGTGAGGACGAGTTAATCATGATTTTCATCATGGTTTTCTTCCTTTTCTTCACCTATCCCGTGACGTCCTCTCTTCTTCACTCCTTCTGGAATGAAGACACTATATTTGACCCCGGCATTTCCATGTATCATTCTTTTGAACCGGGATTATATCTCATCGGTGTGGAACTTTCACGTGCTTCAAATGTTTGTCCAAACATCTTGAATGAAAGTTCGATGGAGATTATCTCTTCCACATGATGCTTCCCCATGAACCAATGAATTCGGGGACGAGTCAAGCTAGCGACTCGGTAAACAAAAACAGTAGCATGCATATGGGGTTTTCACCCTAAGTGTGGGGGAGTTACCCCTGCTATGGTTAAAAATAAAGTGAAAAAAATGGTGTTTCCACATTTAGCTTGTAATGTTGCCTTTTTACATTCAAAGAGTCGGCATAATAGCCGGGACTTTGAATATTGATGACAATATTCAATTCTAAGTGTGTGTGGGGGGGGGGGGGGGTATTCTAGCGAATTTGATCACATTTTACCTTATAGTACCCCCATTTTTGGCCAAAAATTTTAAAATTTTTTTCACTAGAGCTTCAAAATTTTTATGGTTATCAGTCCACCATGTCTAAACCACAAAAGGACAGGCTAATCCAGGAGCAAACGGCTCTTGGTAAAGATATATCAAATCCGTTTATGGTTTGCAATTTGCCAAAAATTGTATGGAATTCAACTCTCCATATCCTAAAATGTAAAAGAGTTAGCTAGCCCGTAAGGTTATGGCTTGTGGTAAAGGCAGTGAAAAACCATAATTGGTAATCAACTCACCAAGATGATGACTGAATTCCATCAAGAGTTGGCTAGTCCAGAAGCAAACGGCTTCTGGTAAAGACAAATCAAAACCATTGACAGCTTGTGGTTTGCTCAAAATCACATGGTTATCAGTGTACCATAGTTCTTACTTGAACTGAAACATTTGGCTACTCCAGAAGTAATGGCTTTTGGTAAAGAGATTCAAATCCATTAAGTTTTCTCAAAAGATTGCTAGGGACTAGCAATAGTTTAGTGTGGGGGATTGATGAGTGTGTGAATACTCATCATTTTTGGTCAAATCTGAACTGCAAAACATTTAAAAACACTCAGAAATGCATCAAAATACTGAAAATATTCTAAAATTGTGTTTTATATGTTTCAGAAGCAAAATGAGTAAAAACAGATGAAAAACGAACAAAGTTTGCATAATTGGCAGTTTCAGTCCCCCAACTTTCAAAAATTGGCAAAAATAGTCCCTGAGCACTTATTTTAAAAGAAAAGTCACCAAAGGTCCTTTTGAAATCATAAGTTGTCATATTTAGTACTTTGGTGAAAAATTTAAAAAGTTCTGAGAATTTACAAATTTAGTCCCTGGAGTTTCACATTTGGCAAATTTGGTCCCTGGGAAATATTTTTTGATAAAAAGTCAATATTGGTCTTTAGGAAATCACAATTTACCACAAACGGTCCTTGGAGTAAAGTTTTCACAAATTGGCAAAAACGGCCCCTCAACTTTGAAAATTGGCAAAATAAGTCCCCGGAAATTTTATTTTTTGGAAAAGTTACATTATGGTCCTTGTGTTATTTAAACTTGACAAAAATGGTACCTTGGATAAGTTAGGGGAATTGCCAAATTCCACCCTTGCAAAATCGGCAATTGGCAAAGTTGGTCCTTGTTGCACTTTTAAACCAAATGGACCTTATGTTATTTATAAACTCAATCCAAATTCCTGATCCAACACACCAAAAACAACCATTTCCCAAAGCCCAAATAAAGCCCACCCTGGTTAGCTAATACCAGGGTCAACCCTAGTTTGACTCTCCCACTTCACCCTTTCCCTCTTCCTCACACGTGATACCTGCTCCACACCTGCTACCCCTGCTACATCCAACACCATCATTCACCCTATCCACTCTGCTACCCTGCTACACTCAACCCCTAACACTACCTTTCCACCACTACATAACAATACCCACTCTCCTGCCACAAGCAACATCCCAAGTTGTGACCTCCCTCTTCCCGCCAAAAATGAATCAACATCCAAGATTATTCCAAGCCCATCCAATGGCTGGGATTTGATGAAGAAAAGCACAGAGGAGGACAAAGAAGACAGGAACCCTAGTATTTCTTTTAGTATAAATAAACTATGTATGCCATTCCTATAAGGCAGTAAATTATAGTAGTTAATTAGGTTTTAGTAAGAGCTTAGATTACTTTTCAGTGATGTTTTAAGTATTGCTTTAAATCCTTTGTACCTTTTTTTTAATTCAATGAAAATTTGAGATTCCCTGATAACTATTTTTCAAATTGCTTATTTATTATAATTGCTTACTAATGCTTATTTAGTGTTTATCTTTGTTTGTTCCTGCTTCTGGATGATATTTGATGCTTTTTATGCTTATGTGGTAGACTAAATAGTTTTAGTCAGAAACTTTGCACTCAACTGTTTCATATTAGCCTACTACTGCCCCTTTGTCATTGCTTATTTAGACAGCTTATTATTGGTTCAATACTGGTTATTTATCCATAACTTAGCTGAGTCACTTCTTGTCTTTCATTTTTAGAGCTTAATAACTAATTTTCTTTTGAAAAATCATCAAACAGTCCCCTAAGGGAGTGTTTGGCACAAGCTTATTGTCCCTAAAAAAAATGTTTTAACCTTCTCAAAACTTAGATTAGTTTTAGTTAATAGTTTTTAGTAGTTTTCACTCAAAATTTTCCATTCCCAATTGGTTTTAAAGGTTTCAAGTTGTTTACCAACAATTCCTAGTTTATAACTGTTTTATTAGTTTCTATGGTAGGATTTAGGTTCAGCTAGTTTAGTTGCTTCCTACATGTTTCAAATAGGTCTGTATCCTTGTTAGAATCTGGTATGCACAATTTATTAGTCAAAATTGCATTTTATACCCATTTACTTCCCTGTTGCATCAGTTACCCACAACTGCAGGCCTGCTGCAGCCTCATCACCACAGCCCTTGGGTGAGCAATTTTCCTTTGCTCGTCTCTTAACTTCATAACCTGAAACTTGGTTTAGTACTTATTTCCCAGCTCATCTTTATGCTTATATTTTTATTTTATTTTTACAATTTTTTTTTACTGCTCATTCAGTCCCTCTAAAGTGACCCATTTGTTCTGAATGGGTAATAGCAGCCTAGGACTAGGATTGTTTTTTGCTTATAAGTCCATGAGAATTGCTTATTTACTGTTCCTTTAGCTTTTTAGGGATCCCCTAGTTGCCTAGCATGTTTTCTTCCTCCCCTAGTTCAGATTTTGGTGGCTTATTAACCAGCTTTTGGTGCCTGCAAGTCCCCAAGTAGCCCTGCACATCAGCAGACCTGCTTATTTTTGCAAGTCCCCTCATAAGCTCCCATAAGCTCCAATCTAGTTCATTCTTGGTTTGCTTGTTTTCTTGTTGCTAGTATGTAGATCTATAAACTTTTTAGGCTCCAACTCATTGGAGTTTGGCTTATGCTTAAGCTTGATTTAGACCCCTTGGGACTGCCCTGCACCACAGATTTTGACCCACATTCATAAGCCCCTAGCCACTTCTCTAGTCAAGCTCAACCTGAGCTTGTGGGTTCTTTGAGAACCCCTTGGTTCTGTCTAGTTGGTTCAAGGCTTGTTTCAGGCTCTAGAGCTTATTAGATAAGCTTATTATGGCCTGCTAGTAGACCCACTGGCCTGCCAGGTTCTTAGTGAGTTTGGATTTGCTTATTAGGCTTATCAGCTTAGTCAGTGTGGAATTTCAGTCTTTTAAACTTATTTTGTGTGAATCTTAAGTGGTTGTGGCTTATTTCATTTATGGATTCTCATTGTTCAGCTTTTTCTATAGCTTTTCAAGTGTTCAAATCTCATTAGAACTCAATAAGCTCACTGTCATAAACATAAGCTCACCAAATGCTTATTTTTGAGTTCTAGGAAAAGTGCCTTCACAAAAGTTGTCTAATAACAGTTGCTTATTAGTTTTGTAAAATATTAATCAAGAAAATCCAAAAATAAGCAAAGTGATAGCTTCTATTTAAGCTCTTTTGGCTTATTTTATGCTTATTTATAAGCAATCTCTAATTTAAAATTTTTCCTATTCTTCTTATAACCTGTAGTAATTTTAGGAATTTTTTCAGATTTTTCTTTTGTCATTTAGTACTTTTTATAATTTAGTTTAGTTTAAATCAATTAAATAATTAATTTTAAATTAATAATAATTAATTAAAAAGTAGAAAAAATAGATTTTCTGTTTTAAAATTAGTTTTATAATATTTTAGATTTTTCTAAATTTAATTTTCATTTTTCTAGTTAAATTTCATAATTAATTATAATTTAGTGTAATTTAAATAATTAAAAAGTAATTAGTAATTAGTAATTAATTAATAGTAATTAATTAAATAGTGTAAAAATTATTTTTCTTTTTCTAAAAATTTTCTTTTATCATTAGGATTGTAAAAATGTAATTTTCATATCCGTAGGACTTTATTTACCCCCGTTTCACTTTTTATTTTGCGCGTTCGCGTTCATTTTAAATTCAAACGCGCGTTTTTAGGTTTTTATACGTTTTTAGAATATCTAATCTCGCGTAATCACTAACATAGCTTTCCTAAGCTATTCTATTTTATAATTCTTCCATTTTATCATTCACAACCCTTTTCTGTCCAAATTCACCCGATCACAAACCCGTTTTTGATACCATCACACCTCGTCGGGACATAACAACCCGGGGAAACACTGTATTCCACGGAGCATTAGTCTAAGCTGTTTTTGACTTATTGACCATTTACCTTGGTTAATAATATCTGACGGTTTAGCATCGATCAATACCTAGTCAACCCTTAGGAAAGAAAACACTTAAACATAATCGCTCTTTAGAACCCTCTACCTCAATGGAACCAAACACCTCACCCTTAGAAATTAAGATTAGTTAGGAAACAAACTAGAAGAACCTTAGGGGGGAAAACAAAACTCTGGGAAGAAATCTAGTAAGTCTAAAACTCCGTTAGGATATTCTTCTTCAGGTATCCTATACTCTTACTCTTCCGTTTAATCTCATCTTTTCATTTTCTCTCTTTCTACCGTTTAAATCTTCTCCTCCCGCTTTTTCTTACTCTTCCGTTCAAAATCCCATTTTCCCGCTTTTTACCCCTACTCCACAAAATTAAAACCATACTTTTCCATTTTCCCCACTCCCATACTTTTCCCCACTCCACCTACCCCAAATTCCTTTCCATTTTCCCCTACTGTTTCATTTCATCCTTTTTCTTTTCCCACTCCACTCCACTCAATAAAATCCTTCACTCCATTTCCTTTTATTTTATTTCTCCGTCATTTTACACTCTATTTTCTTCTCTCTATATTCTCTCCCTACCTCATCCTGCAACGTTCTAGTAACTAGAACTTGTATTTCTCGTCATACCACAAGTTTCTATTAGTTAGAACTTGTAAGAATATATACATCGAACTTTAATCCTCATTATGTTCGACTATGATATTAAATCTCACTTTGCAAGAAATTGCAATAAAGAGATCTTCTACGTCCGTCATTTTAGTCTTAACATGGGAATTTACCATGTGACAAGTTGCTAAACCGGAGAACTATAGAACTTGTCTCTATTATGACTAGAACTTGTCTCTATCATGACTAGAATTTGTCTCTATCATGACTAGAACTTGTCTCTATCATGACTAAAACTTGTCTCTATCAAGACTAGAAATTTTCTTAATCATGACTAAAATATTCCTCTACCGTATGTAGAACTTGTCTTCACCGAGATGGGAACTAGTTGTCATTTCAGTTGAAACTTGTCTCTAAAATATTTCTTTACCATATATCCTTAAATATGGTAAAACTCTCTTCATTTTCCACTGATACTACTTAAGGATGATTTATGATGACTATCATCTTAAAATGAATTAGGATGTTCCTACATTTTAATGAGAAAGTTATAAGTCAAATAGGTTAAGAATTTATACGCTCTTGTTTTCGAATATTGGGACGCCTTTATTTGCAAATAATGAGATATAAAAACCTAAGTATCTGGTATCTGTACAAGCAATTCCTACTCCGCTTGTGCAAAATCTTCTTCCTTTTCACATCATTTTCCTCGGTATCAGAAGATAATTCTCTTCTTCCTCTATTTTCTTGACTTACTCTCTCCCCTACTCCTATAATCGTCTAAATCTCGGGACGAGATTTTCTCTAAGGGGGTAAGACTATAACAACCCACAAATACCCTTTACTATCATTCCCATTACAAATACCTATAGTAGGTATTTCCCAGGTAAATTTTCGCTTTTTATATATATTACTACTTGCATGACTCACTAGACCTGCTCACATATCTACACAAGCCAAATAACTCAACACTCACATCCTATAAACCCCAGGTATGTCAAGCATAACATCATAACAACACCATAATAAGTAATTCACCAATCTAAAACACTAAACATAACACAAAACCCTAATAAACACTAATTAAAACTTAAGTAGGATTATGTGCTTATTTGAACCTATATGCTTAGTTAAACTAGTATGAATGTGTTCAAGGCTTAAGTAAGAGTTTCCTTAGGAATATTAGGAAATCTTAGGACCATTAGGTTATAGACTAAACCTTTAGAACTTAGATACAAACCCCTTAAGTCCAAAACCATAACTAGGTCATAGATAACTAGAATTAGGTCTAAAACATCCCAAAACTTCCCCATAGGTCACTACCACTTAGTATAAGCCTCTTAAAACTTAGGAATAGTTATTAGATACCCTTAGGACACTAGTCTAGGCACAAAACCATAGGATAAACCCTAGTCTCTCACAAAACCCACTTAGGTCATTTAGGTCACAAAACTAGGTCAAACCTTTCCCATAAGTTACCCTCACTTAGAATAAACCCTTTAGGACTTAGGATTAGTTACTAGACACTCTTAGGAACATAACTTAGGCACTAAACCTTAGGTAAAACCTTAAACCCTTAATAAGTAGAACTAGGTCTAGATTTAGCTAAAACAAGTAAAACCTAAACATAAGCACCTCAAGCACCTCAACCTAGCACCCTAACACCTTAGTCATACCCAAGCACACACCCAACACCTCTAAGCACCCACACAAGTAGGTGCATCACCTACTTGACTAATCCACCACTAATCCACCCTAAACCTCCACTAAACCACCACTAATCCACCCCTAATCACCCTAAACCATACTTAACCCACCAAGCAGCTTACAAGCACCTCCAAGCTACCAAGCAAGGTGGTGGATCACCTACTTGTTAGCTATTTGTCCACCATTTCCCTTAACCGCCTCCCACGGCTCCTCTCCACCACAACCAACCTATGGCAGCCCCCTAGCTACTCCTAGCTCGTCCTCATTACCTCCTAGCCTCACCACATCACCCTCTAGCTTTGCTTGCTCATCCCTCCCCCTTCGTGACACCTAAACCCCCGTTCCAAACCAAACCGCCATATCGAGCCCTATAAATACCCTCCTCCTCCCTCATTTCTTCTTCACACCTCTCCCTCTCCTTTCTAACTCACATTTCTGTAGTACTAAGTCATTAGAAGCCATAGGGAACGAGTAGCTAGGCCTTGGTCGAGTTGTGTTGTGGTTTGAAGTCGTACGAGCCCTAGAAAACCCTAACTCCCACGTAAACCCTCCCCTAACCAAATAAGTCTTATATTCAGCTTTATTTAGCTTTAGTTTAGTCTTAGGATAGAATTAGGATGCCTTAGATAGCTTAGATACCTTTGCATGAGCCTTGAACCATTTCATTTACTAGTTTACGTATTAAAACCCTAGATCGAGTCATAAACTTGCGTGCATGCTATAAGTTAATACTTTAGGTCATACACTAGTTATAGATAACCTAGATAAACTAAAATAAGTAAAACATGGGCTAGAAAACTTAATTGCTAGATAAAATATAATTTACATGCATATTAGAACTAGTTTTGCAAAACTTTACATGCATAAGGGTATATATCATAAATTCCTGAAATTATAAAGTATAGGGACTATTTTTGACATTTCCTAGAAGTTATAAGTGTAAGGACTAGTTTTGCATAATATTAAAACTCTAGGATAGATATTAAAATAAGTATAAACTAAAAATGACTAAAAACGTAAATATTATAAAGTTAAAGGTCTAAAATGGTAAATATAGAAAACTTAAGAGTCTTAGGTTAGTTACTTAAAATATAGAAGTCTAGGGACTAGTTGTGTCTAGTATAGATAGTTATTAGTATAAATAATATAAGTAATATAAATTTAGGGTAGAAAACGTAAATATATAAACTATAAAGGTAAAAAGTGAAAATATCATATAAGTATTAAATCTAAATAAAGTTAGAAGTATAACACAATACTAGAGAGCTTTTTACGAGGAGTACTATGTGGATATTTCGTTTTGACGAGTTTGTTGGGTTTACGAATTAAAGTGCCCTGACTCCTCGAACGATTATTGCATATACTTCTGAGATATGATGGCCTGAACGGTGATATGATTATAACTAAACCCTAATAACAACATAACTCAATAATAGGGAGCTTTGTGTGAGGAGTATTAACTTCTGAGTTATGATGGCCCGAACGGTATTATGTTGATAACATAATACAATAGTAGGGAGCTTCATGTGAGGAGTCATATACTTCTGAATTACAATGGCCTGAACGGTGTTATGTTATATATATAAAACATTAAAACAATAACTTGAGAAACATAAACATGATAACTAAAAAGCTTGACATACATCCAAAACCAACAACACACTAGGATACATGAGTAAGGTGGTCTAGTTTCCGAGTCACTATTTGCATCATTTAGACTACTCTAAACCCAGGTGAGTTTTCATGGCCTCATACTTTTTAAAAATACTTTTACTTAAATGCTTTACAAAACCCTGTGAGGGGGATACATGCAAAATGCTTTACTTAAAACCGAATACAAGACTTTTTCTTTGGTTGTTGCACAAGTAAACTAACAGCCACCACTACATAACTAAAATTCATGAATCTAATTGTTTGGGATATTTTACCCATGCGAACGTGAATATAGTTGATAGATCTATTGGAGTTTGACAACTCCCGTTGGTATTAACACCCCACTAGGTGGTACCAATAAGTACTATATTTGGACCCACTGAAGGTTTAACTTTGGCAAGTTATCTTTCCCACCCCCTCATGGTTTGGTCTGCAAACCCCATGACCCAGATTGTTAACGTGTGGTTCATGAGCTTAGTGCAACAAACTTAACTCTTGATAATTGTGCATGCATCACAATTATCATAAAACTTGCATTTTCCCAGATGGGTGTAACAACTGAACCCAGGGAACTTGTATTCACTAACCCCTAAACCTAATATTCTCACTCAACACCTAGTGTTGACTTTTTAAGCATTTATTCTAGGTATATTACTTCTATAGATCCATGGCAGAAGGAGGTACTGAACTCGGAGGACTTTTCATGGTTATCATTCAAACACCACCTAACACTTAGATTTTCGGGACCTCATCAAAAATAAAAGTATATCTTTTATAATTAAAACTCTGATAATTATGAATGATAACTAAATTTCCAAAACGTCTCTTTTCGAGTCATTTTCTATTACTGTATCAGTGATTCTATGAAGTAATACCCCAAACACTTTATCCGCTGCGATCAGTGAAAAATGGGGGTGTTACAGTAATAATACTTTCCAAACTCAAAATAACTAAGTGATCCTCCTAATCAAGCATATGAATCCACTAAGTCCATGAGAAGTGACTATTGGAGGCACGACAGGACGCCGACAACACTGAAAGCCTACCTATTCCGTTACTATCCACAATCATAAAAAGTGGGTCCATATTATCCCATACCAATCTAATCTAATGAATAAATATGAAAGAATGACTTACAGTTTGATACATGTAGCTATCAAGCTCATCCACGAAACCATTATCAGGCAATACGTTGGCAAATGCAACAACCTGCAATACAACCAACTCAACTTCAAATAATTCCATATATTAGCATAAACGTTTACAGTACATAAGTAACTGCTTCACTCGTACCTCATATAACAGCAACCAATTCTGCTCCATTTGTCTTGTCAAATACGTTAATCAAGCCCAAATTCACCCACCTCACCTCTCGATATGATCAAGTCATCACCTTTATCATCCACATAATGTCATATGTTTCTGCCACCAACGGTATCACACTCCTCACCACTCACATTATCATCACTACCGTCCACAAGGACAATCATACCTCAAATTACCCTAACATTGGAAGATGTGCCCAATACTTTTGATATTAGTCAAAGTTCAAGAGGAGCTCGGATTGAAACAGAGAATGACACGATATGGAAGGATATACAGTGTGTGGATAAACACACCACCACTATATAGAATCCAGACTATGTGTCTCTTCCACCATTATTCAAGACTTTAGACCCCCCATCTCCAAAAACACCGCCAGTAGTTACTAAGATTAACATTATCACCTAAATTCAAACTCAGGTAGATTCGCAAGCTAGTACAGTAGGATTTCACTCCAATCATCTTAATGAGCTACCACTTGATCGTTATGAGTCATACAACAGAACCTCTGAATATTATCCAAGAGGATGTCTATCAGAAGACAAGAGAACTCTGATATGAGTTTCAGAATTGATACTATTGAGCATACACCAGTTGTAACCCAAGAGGCAACACAGAGATTGCATGGCAGGGTAGAGAGTGTAGAGAAAACACTATGGATAGCCAAGGACACAGTAAGAACTCAGAATCAAAGGACTACCGCCTTAGAGGCGATGTTGGCTGCTTAGTTGAGTATAAATCGAGAATTTCGGAGATGCCTCACAGACATGGAAAATGCGCAGAGATCAGACGATAGAAGCATTAACTGAGATAGTTGAGAGCTTCAGAGCAAATGACGCGCCAGACGACTCATAGATTATTTATGCATCACTTGTAGCCTGGACACCTTAACTTACCACATATGGCATTAATAAAAGATCTCGTAATATGTTGTTTTGTAAACAATCGAACACGTTATTAAAACAGTGTTGTGGGTTATGATTGCTACTTATTAATGTCAACTTATGATGATTGTAGTTGTTGAGTATGGTGACCATCTCGCATATTGCCATGAGCGTTATGGTTAAACACAGACGAGTCGAGATGACACACTTATAGCTTACAATATTATGAGACCCATTGATGAGATTCGAAGATAATCAATCCATATATATCCGAATCACAGTAACCATCATATAGCACCAGGCGTTAAAGAAATTGTACTGTGGAAGTATAGTTATGATATTTCATGCAATCACCTCGGTAATTGAATTACCCTAACCCCATGTGATCCACGAAATAGATTCTAAACTCGAATTTTCCTATGGTATTAAGAGAAATATGCCTCCTCGCAAAGACGCAACAACTGCCAAATCAGGACCAATCATGACTCGGGCTGCAACTCAAAATTTTGGAGTCTGATAGTGTTGCTACAACACTATGAGTTTAAACAAACAACAGATGCCTGTCCCAATAACACCAATAGACCAACCACAGGAAAGAAAGTCACCTCACCTAAAACCCAGACACATCGCTCGTAGTATCGAGTACTAAAACCAAACCTCTCAAGGAAAGAGAGATCCCCGCTATTTCACCTATATCACCATTAGTACACCAAGGGACTAGAATGGCTTCTATCACTTGACTTACACAAACTTACAGACTTTTCCCCAAGAAAGAAAGTGAAATCTCTCACCCCCACTTCTAGACTGAATACCACCCATGTATCACCAGCACAGTCTTTTCCCTTACAAATTCCCACATAGAAGAATTTTGGAATAAACTCCCTGTGAATAATATCCTAACCACCATAGTTCCAACAAGAACACCAACCCATCATCACAAAAACTTTAGACTCTATACGCCTCAGTTATGAGCAAAACACGTCTCCACGATGCTATGAACTAACCAGATACCTTGAACAATGTTTCACCAACTCAAAAATGATTAAGAATCATATCACAATCAGGAAACCACCCAAGGAAGCAGCAAACAACACTTAGACTAGCCTCTTATTCGAAGTTTTCAATCACTGTATCACCAAACTGAGAGCCTCAGATAGTAGACTCTACAAGGACATTTGTAATTGTTTTCCACATTTTGCGGAACAATACAACAAATTATAGAGCTACTTTACGACAATGATTGTGCTACTATGAGATGTCATCTTAGATTGTCCCAGTTAGGAATACATTTAGTATCATGACCTTAATTACCACACCAATCCTCATCGTGATATACTTTTGTGGAATTTACGGAGCTAGGCTACAAACAATAATGACCCGAGCCATTCTCAAGCAAACCATTATTTAAGGCATAACCACAACCCTCACTAAAAATGAGAAGAAGATAATCAATGACCCCGAGAGGATTTAAATTAGTTGAAGGCGCGGAAGGAGGAAATGCTGCACCAGACATTCGTAATCTTACCTACAAGGAATTCATGGATTCAAAATTCCCACACTTTTAACGGAACGGAAGGAGCAATGGAGTTGTACAGATGGTTCGAAGGAGTATAACACATATTTTAATATGGAAATTGCCCCAAGGACGACATAACTAAGTTTGCCACTAGCACATTTCAGGGTTGTGCCCTGGAGTGGTGGCAAACCTATGTCCAAGAAGTAGGAGTTAACACTGCTCACTCAATCTTTAGGGATAAAACTGTGAAGGTTGATGATTATAGAATACTGATCAAGACATGAATAACGAGCAATGGAACAAGAACTTTAAAAATTAAGTATGAAGGGAAATGATGTCCTCAGATACACCACTCGCTTCTACGAGTTGGCATAGTATGCCCCACGACGATAGAATGCAAACACAAGAAACCTAAAAGATACATCCAGGGACTTTCCTCAAGATAGAATGTCGCCTCATCCAAGTCAACTTCAATGCACGAAGTTATCCGTATGGCACATTATGAGATGAGTCAAGTTTTGCGAGCCAAGAGTTGCTCGAAGTATCAACAACGACAACCACCACCACAGCAACAGTAAGAGGAAATAGGAAAATGACTAGGGAGGTTATAATAGCGAAAACCAAACACTAACCAACATCAATAACAGAATAGACGACAAGAAGTCGTTGGGACACGTGTTGTTGTACCAACAAAGGGGAGAGTTTATGTTGGGAACCAACCACTATGCGACCAATGCAAGCTACACCACACCGACTGATACCCTGATAAGTGTAGAAGTTGTCAGAAGAAGATACACCCTTTGCTAGGGACTGCAAGGGAAAGGCTATAGTTACATGTTTCGGAAGTTGTGAAATGACGGAACCAGTTCTTGACACGTTACTCGAAATATAAATATTTCACTAATCCTATTTAAACACTAAACATAAATTAAACCGGGCCCTTAATCATTTCTCAGCCCACTCGATTAATTACTATTCATCAGGCCCAAAACTTAAGACCATTTCTAATTTTATTATTTCATGTATTCGACTAGAACCAAGCTACAAAACAACCTTCGTACACTCGATTTTTACACACGACATATCTATATTTTTGCATCACCTCTTTTCTTACCTAGCCAACTATACGTGTGCCAAATCTCAGATCCATAGGTCGAGTATTGCTACATTTTTAGAAGGCAAAGTATTTGACCAAACTCAACCCAACTCGACATAAGTTTAAATCCAAAACTAAACCGTTTTGACTCCCGTTTGTTTCTATGTGTTCCTAATAACATTTCAAGTATAATTTCATGTTCCTAATCAAGTTTCATCAACTATAGATCAAGTTCTACACGATTTTCCAAATCGTGTATGAATATATATGCTAGTCGACATTTATAATGACTCACAAGGACAAATACCATATTCTTAGCTCTCACATACATTTCTTAAAGTCATAGAATGTAAAAGAAACCATCTAAAGTCGTTCATTCACTGACAATACATAGTGGTTCATGTTTCCTTGAAATATTTGAACCTTACGTGTTATAAAATCCTACTATATGTACTCTATATCCATTCTCTTGTTTCTTTCATTCAAAACACTCATAAAAACTTCCTTTACTATCATGCAAACATCTCTGAAGGATCAGGAGTAATCGCATGCTCGTTAGAAGCAAACAAGGAATATCGGGTTCGATATATAAGTTTATTACTTGGGTTATAATCGAACGTGATCATATCTTGTGTCTTCCTTTTTCACTCTCGACTCTCTACCATCCTAGAGGTGTAGTAAGTTGTTTTGATCTCCTATGAATTCATTTTATACGTTAAACATGTCCATACATCATGTTTTATATTTCATATCGAACGTATATAGTTTCATATTGTTGGGAATTCTGGTAAAAGAGAATTCTGCTGATGGTTACTGCTGAAGAACTGGTTCCTGCTGAAGCAGTGTAGCTGCTGAAGACTAGTTTCAGCATAATTAGTTTCTGCAGAAGTAGTTATTCCGTATATTATGTAATATAGTTAAGATATGCATAAGTTAATTTAGGAAGTGATAATGCATATCTTTATGAGTTTTTAGAAGATACGTTTCTTGTGAAACGGTTTAGGGTTCCTTGTGTATAAAAGGAACACACAATTATGTATTGCATACGTTTTTTAGAAAAACACTTTCAGTATTATCAATAGATCCATAGAGGATAAAGTATTCTTAGTATTCAGTTGTTCAACTTGTGTTTGTTTCCGCTTAATGAATACAAGTTATAGAGATTTTATTTTAGTGTGTTAGTGATTACATTAACATAACTAACGATCCACGAGTGCTCAAAGATCTATCAAGGTCTTAGGTTCAACAAGTGGTATCAGAGCCTCGTTAAAGTCTCTGTTATACTAAGAACATCATTCTTACACCCTTACTTCCTAATACAATCAAAAACAACCGACACAATGACTGGGTCAGATAATGAATCAGAGGTTACTCAGAACCAAAACGCCACATCTTTCCAACAACTCACTCTCACAAACAGTAATGCCAAGTTTCCATACCTGAAGAATGCAGAAGAGTATGAACTGTGGTCTATGAAAATGCAAAATTAGATCACCAACATTGACTGGAATCTTTGGGAAGTTGTTCGTAAGGGCAACAGTCTGAAGAAACATGTCAAAGATGCTGATGGAGTAGTTACCATTCTAGGTCCCAAAACTGCTAAAGAAGTACTGGCTGTTCAAAGAGAGAATAAAGTCAGAACTATTCTTCTTCAGGAAATACCAGATGATCACATGGGTGACTTTCACTTCATGGAAGATGCTAAGGATTTCTGGCAGGCAATCAAGACTAGGTTTGGTGGGATTGATGAGTCAAGGAGGATGAAGAAGTCCATGTTGAAACAACAGTTTCAAGAGTTCCAAATATCTGAGGAAGAAGGAATCTACAAGGGTAGACAGGTTCCATAGGATTTTGAGCCAATTGAATCAGCTGAAGGCTAGACCTGACAATGAGGATTGCAATGCTAAGTTCCTGAGATCTTTGCCACCATCTTGGTTGCAAGTGAGCATTGCACTCAAAGCTAAAGGTGGATTGGATATGCTCTCTTTTGATGATCTCTACAACAGACTTAAATCTCTTGAGCCTGATGTAAGAAGTCCCATTCGTACATCCACTCACTCAGCTTTTGTTAGCACTTCATCCAATCAGATTCCTTATGCCTCAAGCCCATACTCCCCATCCAATCAGACTCCTCAAGTCTCAAGCACATACTCCTCAGCATCATCTTTCCACACTACCACTAAATCAAAGTCTTAACCACAATCCAGTAACATAATGGAAGATGTACTTCACTCCTTTGTTGCTGATTATGAAAATCAGCAGCAACTTGCATATGAGGATTTTGAACAGGTGGATCCACTGGACATGGAAGAGATGAACTTGAAGTGGCAGTTGGCAATGATTACACTTAATATCAAGAAGTTTGAGAATAAGTCTGGGAGAAAGTTTGGTTTCAAGGGAAGAGATCCTGCTAGATTTGACAAAAGGAAGGTCAAATGCTATACTTGTAGTCAAGTGGGTCACTTCTCGAGAGAATGCAAGGATAGGAAGGCTGGTGATGAGGTTCGATATACTACATATCAGCATAATCAATTGGAAGCTGGAACCTCTAAAGTTGGAACTTCCAAGGCTTTGGTCACTGTGGATGAACACATCAATTGGGCAGCTCATGAGCCTGCTGGAGATGATGTATCTGGTTTTGAACATGTATCTATGCTGGCAAGCTGTACTGCAGAGGATCATCATGATCAAGTTGCCTTAATGGGAATCTCTCAGGTACATAACTGTATTTTTGGTTGTAGTGAAAGATATAATGAACTTAAGAAAGAGTATGATGAATTGAAACCTAAATATAATGAGTGCTATGTAGAAGTTGAGGCTTATAAAAAGGCTTTAAAAACTTTAGAAAGACAGAAAATTTGGTTTCAAAAGAATCAGCTTACTTATGAAGAAAAGATAAGGGTGTTAGAAAGCGATTTAGAAGTCTCTAAAATTAATCTAAGGCGCACTGAGAAAGAGAAAGCTGATGTAGTTTCAGAGAACAATGTACTGAAGGAGAAACTAGAAAAGGAAGTAGCTAGACATAAAGGATGGTTAATATCAGGTGACAATTTAGCTGGCTTAATTTATGGCAGTCAGGCTGTTAACTCTCCAATAGGTTTAGGCTTTAAAAAATATGTTGGTTTAGAAGCTAGGAATGATCTAGGTAAAACAACATCAGCAGGATTAGCTAATTATGTAAAAGAAGGTAAATTACATGCTGTACCTGGACCTATTAGAGGAGAACACATGCCCACTGACCTGTCTATAACTGTTGACTTTGATGGATCACATCATCTTTATGACAAAAAGTCAAGTGACTTGCCAGACCCTGATACTAAATCTACTGACTTTGTCTCTTGTTCTGACAGTGAAAAGTCCTCTGACCATGGGTCTACTTCATATACCAGTTGTGATTCAAGTGAAAAGTCAGACCTTCCCAAGACCTCACCCAAGATAACACCCAAGAGGCCATACAAGCCTGTTAGAGTTACTGCTGAGTCCAAGACAGTTTCCTCTGAAGACTTGTCATTTAATTCTTTGCAAAATAATGTTTTTAACTTTGTCAAGAACAATTCCAGTAATGTTTGTTGTTTGAATAATTTTGTTTGTCATGGAACATCTTTCACTTTGAATAAATCTTCTAAAAAGAAGAAATGTTTTGTGTGTGGAAGTAAATTTCATTTGATTAAGGATTGTACTTTTCATGAGCAAAGAATGGGTGTATGTGCTAGACATAGGAAACCTAGACCAATATGGAAAAATGTTAATGATATACCATCTTTTGTTCCACATCAGCAGAAACACAATTCTGCTGATAGACCATATGTGAGACCATATGTGAGACCCACTAGTTCTTATTTTCATAACAATTATTGGCCTAGACATTTTGACTCAATGTATGTTGGTGGAGGGTATTGGGATACTGCTGTGAAGCCCTCAGCAGGTTTTCTTGGACTAAAAGGAGACCTAATTTTCAATACAGGCCCAAGAACAATGGTGGATCTTATACATCTACATGGCCTAACTCTTATGATCCACAAGGCAGGCTCAAGTCAGCAATGACTTGAGTCTCCAAAGTGTACTAACTCTTTGTATAATTGTTGTTGTTGTTGTAGGATCATCCCCTGAAAAGTAAAGAAGTAGGAATTGTAGATAGTGGTTGTTCCAAAAGTATGTCAGGTAACAAGGATAAGATGCATGACTTTGTGCCTATAGAAGGTGGAGGCAATGTGACTTTTGGTGGAGGAGATGGTAGAATCACTGGCAAAGGAACAATCAGAACACCTAAGTTGGATTTTGAGAATGTATACTATGTGGAGGAACTTCAGAACTTCAACTTGTTCTCAGTATCACAAATTTGTGACACCAAGAACAAAGTTTTCTTCTCTGAGGATGAATGTCTTGTGCTCTCTAAAGACTTCAAACTTCCAGAAGATACAACAATTCTTCTGAGAGTTCCTAGAACTTTCAATTTGTACACATTTAATTTGAATGATGTCCAACCTGAAGGAAATCTAACTTGTTTGGTGGCCAAAGCTTCCCTAGATGAATCTACAAAATGGCACAGGAGAATGGCTCATGTGAACTACAAGACCATCAACAAGCTTTCTAAACTTGGTCTTGTTCAGGGCCTTCCTTCAAAAGTCTTCACCAATGAACATAATTGTGTTGCCTGCAACAAAGGAAAGCAACACAGAGCCTCTTACAAAGCCATAACAGCTGTGAGCACAATCTCAGAACCTCTTCAGTTGCTGCACATGGATCTCTTTGGCCTAACTCCAATTAGAAGTATTGATCTTAAGTACTTCTGCCTAGTAATCACTGATGATTATAGCAGGTTTTGCTGGGTATTCTTTTTGAAAACTAAAGATGAAACAACTCCTATTTTAAAAGAATTCATTACCCTTGTTGAAAACCAGCTAAATAAAAAGGTTAAAGGCATTAGGTGTGATAATGGGACAGAGTTCAAAAATGTTGTATTCATAGAATTCTGTAAGTCTAAAGGAATAAAAATGGACTATAGCACTCCAAGAACCCCACAACAAAATGGGGTTGCTGAAAGAAAAAATAGGACCTTAATAGAGGCAGCAAGATCCATGCTTGCAGACTCTAAGTTACCCACTATGTTTTGGACTGAAGCAGTAAGCACTGCTTGTTATGTCTTGAACAGGGTATCCATCACTAGACCTCATGTCAAGACACCTTATGAGCTTCTCATTGGGAAAGTTCCAGACATTCATTACCTTAAACCTTTTGGTTGTAAAGTGACCATTTTGAACACTAGTGATGCACTGGTTAAGTTTGATGGCAAAGCTGATGAGGGGTATATTGTGGGTTATTCAGATCATACTAAGGCCTATAGGGTTTACAATTTATATGCTAAAAAGATTGAGGAGACCCTTAACCTGAGATACCTAGAAGATCAGCCTAATGTTCAAGGACAAGGTCATACTTGGTATTTTGACCTAGATTACTTGACTGATCACTTGGGGTATACTAGACATGTTTCTAACCAATCTGCAGGTACCAAAGATTCACTCACTAACCCTGCAGGTACCCTGGATGATGACTCAGAAAGTGATTCTGAGAAGGATGAACAAACCATTGTTGTACCTTCTTTTCCTCCTAACCCTTTTGCAGGTGATCATTCTGCTGATGAGTATGCAGATGAGTCACACTATGCAGAGGATCTTGCTCGACTCCAGAAGCAAGAACATGCAGCCACTCAGGAAGCTAAGAGGCTTGGTGAGAAGTTTGCTAAAGAGACTGAAGCTTTACTTAGACAATCAGCACATGCAGTCAGTGGAAACCAGGATTCTGCTGACAATTCTACTGAAGGCTCATCTGTTCCTTCTGATGTGATACAATCTGCTGATAGTCCTGCTGCACAATCTCTCATTTCTGCTGAAGTATCCACAGACTTTGGAAAACCATATACCAGATTTCCAAGTCCTTCTGATCTTGGCAATCACCAACCCAAAGCTGGAATCTTCACTTCCTCTTCCTATGATAGTGAGTTTAGACCTACTGTGAACAATCTTGACACCACCATTGATGTCAACCCCACTGCAACAAAGAGGATCAATATTGCCCATCCTTTATCAAAGGTTATTGGAGATCTTCAAGCACCTGTGAGAACTAGAAGTACTGTGAAAAACACTAAATATGGTGAAGTTGCTTTCATGTCCTATGTCTCAAATCAACAAAGGGACAATCATACAGACTTTAAGCATTGTTTGATTGATTGTTTCCTTTCTCAAATGGAGTCAACCAGTGTTCCTCAAGCACTTTCTGATTCAAGTTGGCTTGAAGCAATGCAAGAAGAGATGCTGCAATTTAAGAATCAACAGGTTTGGATACTGGTACCCCTCCCTGAGGGTAAATTTGCAATTGGGACAAAATTGATTTTGAAGAATAAAAGAGATGCAAGGGGGATTGTGGTGAAGAAAAAAGCTAGATTAGTGGCTCAGGGGTTCAGGCAAGAGGAAGGCATAGACTATGATGAAGTCTTTGCACCAGTGGCAAGAGTTGAGGCAATTAGAATATTCTTGGCTTATGCATCTTATATGGGAATCATGGTGTATCAGATGGATGTGAAAGGTGCTTTTCTGTATGGTGAGATTGAAGAAGAGGTATATGTGACTCAACCCAAAGGTTTTGAAGACCCAGATCACCCAAATCATGTCTACAAGGTGGTCAATGCTCTCTATGGACTTCATCAAGCACCAAGAGCTTGGTATGCTAGGCTTTCTGCATTTCTGCTGAAGCATGGTTACAGAAGAGGTGCCATTGACAAGACACTCTTTCTTAAGAAAGATTCTCGAGATATAATCCTTTTGCAAGTTTATGTGGATGACATCATCTTTGGATCCACTAAAGAAGCTTGGTGCAGGGAGTTTGAGGACTTAATGAAGGGAGAGTTTCAGATGAGTGCCATGGGGGAGCTCACTTTCTTTTTGGGTTTACAAGTTCAGCAGAAACTTGATGGTATCTTTATTAGTCAGGATAAGTATGTGAAAGATATGTTGAAGAAGTTTGATATGGAGAATGTTAGGACTGCCACTATACCCTATGAAGCTCCAAAACCAAAGAATAATATTGAACCAGATCCTGCTGTGAATGTTCATTTATACAGATCTATGATTGGTTCATTGATGTATTTGACAGCTTCTAGGCCTGACATTACATTTGCTGTGAGTGCTTGTTCTAGACACCAGGTCACTCCACTTACTTCCCACTTGAATGCAGTGAAGAAGATATTCAAGTACCTTAAAGGCCAACCCAATTTGGGCCTTTGGTACCCAAGAGAGTCTCCTTTTAGGTTGGAAGCTTTTAGTGATAGTGATTATGCTGGTGCCAATATGGATAGAAGATCCACAACTAGAGGTTGCCAATTTCTTGGAAGAAGGTTGATTTCTTGGCAATGCAAGAAACAGACTATTGTTGCTACCTCTACTACTGAAGCAGAGTATGTTGCTGCTGCCAATTGTTGTGGACAGGTTCTTTGGATTCAGAATCAATTGCTGGATTATGGGTTTAATTTCATGAATACCACCATTTATATTGACAATCAAAGTACCATTTGCATTGTTAAAAATCCAGTTTTTCATAATAGAACCAAACATATTGAAATCAGGCACCACTTTATAAGAGATGCTTTTGAAAAACATTTGATAAAAGTGGTTAAAATTCACACAGATGACAATGTGGCAGATTTGTTAACTAAGGCCTTTGATGGACCTAGGTTTCAACACTTAGTGGTCCATATTGGTATGCTTAACCCTTGACTGCTACGTTTAAGGGGAGGCATATGCCTCAGGGGAGGATTGTTGTTGTAAAATTATATATCATTTGTATATTTTTGAGTATTAACACTAACCAACTAATGTTTTTGTAAGTTTTGTTTGGTTTGTGTGCTATTTTGTGTCTATTTTGCAGGATGCCCTTATAAGTTGTTGCTGAGTTTAAGGTGATATTCACCAAGATTGTTAAGCTGGAAGTTGTCATGGAAAAGTAAAGCTATTTCTTCTGAAGCATAAAAGATGCTGAGATTTGTTGTTTCTACTGATGCATAAATAAAAAGCTCAAAATTGAGAAAAGATTTGTTCATTCATTCAAGAAGCAAATTACAGCTGACAAACAACTTCAAAATGACATACAAGATTGAACCCTATACAATGTCTATCCAAATTATTCTAGCTTCTATCATCTATTACAAAAGCTGATTGTTGCATAACCAGTATGATGAAGAAGCTGAAGCTGGAAATGGAAGGATGGATTGATGATAATGACGAAGATGCTCAAGAACCTAGTTTTATATCTTTGGTCCCTGCAACATCGCATCAACCCTTATTCCACCTTCCCTTTTCCCTTACCCTTAACCTCCTTCATCTTATCTTTACCCTTGTTCTTCTCTGGACAAGGTAGCCCTAACACCATTTCCCTTTCCTTTGGTAAAGGGGGATTTGACCTTCTTGGTCTTGGTTGGAGTCTTCTTCTTGAAGACTGGGGTCTCTCAGGAGTGGAAGGAGGTGGGAAAGGCTCATCATCATCATCTTCATTTTCATCTTCATCTTCCTCGGAAGAGGTAAAGATGAAGGGAGATCTGTCTTCCCGGGGGGCTGCTTGTGGTGGATATGAAGGTCCCTCATCACTAGGAGGAGAGGAAGGAAAATATTCCTTGAGTTCTGTCACACCCCCAAAATACCTGTTTTAACAGCAGAATGGAATACCTGGGGGTGACTGTCATAGCATCACAGTTACAGTTACATTGAACGACCTAAAGTGTCATTTGGAAAATACGTCGTTTGATCATTAAAAACATTCAGAGTTTACAAAATAAGGTCCCAAAAGATGTTGACAATTTAGGTAAAATAAGTTCAACAAGATCAAACGTTTCATAAGTGCAGAGAATATAGAGAGACGCGTCGACTCCGCGACTCCATGAAGGTCCAAATGCATGCAACATGAGCTACCTTAATAACCTGAAAATACATTGCTAAAGTGTCAACACGAGGTTGGTAAGTTCCATAGGTTTATATAAATTGATGCATTACGGCTACCACAAGTATAAAAATGATGATGATGAAATACCCCATGATGAATAAAATCGTACATTCTTACTTAAGCTCATGACCCCGAAGCTAGACTGATGAAATATATATGCCCCTCCAGAGTGTTCTGCCAAAACACCCTAAATTGACAGACATGAGATGCATCCGTTTGACTGTTGGTAAAACTACCACGGATGGAGGTGTCACCCTCAATAGATCTATCCATTCACTCTCGCTTACCGGCAAATTAACGGTCCATGATAATAATAGGGGACTTTAACAAGGCAGCTAACTTAAGCAATGTACATAATTTAATACTTTGGCCCGTATAAAAATGATGATGCAATGTATTCTCCCCCGTGGGATTTGAAATCAAAATATTGAATTAAAAGCGGGGCTATGAAAACTCACCTGAAATGATGATACAATGATGTGAAATGATGAGAATAACAAGGAGCGAATATCTGCCGCAACCTAATATGAATGATAATGATCTACTTTAGATCATGAAATGATGTTGAGATTATACATGCACATGATACCTATACCACTCATAACTTAAAATAATATTTATTGTCGCAAAATAATACTTTTTGTAACTTGGAAATATGACCAAAATGGTCTCGCAAAACTAGTCGCGAAATAGTGAATATTAAGAGTTAGGAATGAAGCTCAGTAGTTTTAGGAAGATTTTCACCTTATCTAAAAAGTAATAGAACTGAAGTTTGTCCATACGGGTCTCGATTATAAAGAGAAATAGTCGCGAAGTGAGGTGTTTAGGCTGTTTTGGCAGATTCTGGGCATTTTTCGGGAAAGTTTGAAAGACCATAAGTTATTCGTTATAAATCCTTTTGACAAATGGTTGGGCGTTTTAGAAACTAGGCTGGGTGAACTAACTATTTGTCAAAGATATAAATTTTCCAGAAATGGGTTTATCAAGGAGATAAATGGCTCACAACATAGCGTATTACAAAAATAGTTTTCTATACTTGGGAGTATTTTGCTAATAAAAGCTGTCAAAAATAAATAGAGTTTCGTTGATTTTGAAACGTGTATAGCTTGGTCGTTATAAGCTTGTTTTCTACGTTCTTTATATCCACGGTTTCGTATTGATATATACTAATATATTTTTGATAGCTCGGCTCCCCTAGGTTACATCTAACGCCTCGTTTTGTCCGTCAAAAGTCGTCCAACAGCATATATATTTTCAGAAAATAGTTTTCGTCGTTAAACTTGCAAAAATCATATCTTCTTCATTATAAACTCGTTTTAATCCGTTCTTTCGCCAAAAGCTTCGTTTTTGAAAGTATTTTCTAAATCTCTAGCTCAAAGTTACCCGGAAACCCCTGAGTTTTCTGGATTTGAGGATTTGGGACAGTAGGTATATATATATGTTAAAAATCCATTTCTAGTGTTCCAAACTAGTTTCTAATCCAACCAAATCACTTTCAATCACCACCAAACTAATTTATTCCTACCATACACCTTCCTAGGGTGTCATGGGTTCTTATACAACATCATCCAAGTAATCTACCAAGGGTTTCTATTTCTAGAGTTTAAAAGATATATATGTATAAAAAGAGTGGTATAAACTAGTATATGCATGAAATCTTGTATGGAAATCATATAATCATGAAAATAACTTGAAGAAATTATGAAAAAGAGTTTGAAAACTTACTTTGAAAGATTATAGAGCTTGGATGAGTAAAACCTAAGAAACCTTGAGTTTTTATTTCAAAACTCAAACACGGATCACCAAAGGAACTAAAAAATAGCTTGATCTTGAAAAATCAATGGATTTGGCTTGTGGTTCATGCTATGGCCGAGCACCCTCAAAGAGGAAGAGAGGAGATAATTTGCTAGTTTATTTTATGAGAAATGAAGTATCAAAATTGATTTTGGGTACTTAGAAGATATTTTCTAATTTAGGGCATAATTGTAATTAAGTGGTGAATGTGAAGACATGGATAGGAGGGGGGGCGGCACATGTGGAAAAAGAATGAGTAATGCACATGAATAGTGTTTTCCTTCCGGAAATGAATAGTGTCATGTGAATAGTAAAATTTATGAACTCTTCTCAGAATATCAAACTGACTCTGAAAACGATGAATAGTAAAATGATGAATAGTGATTGATGAATAGTAAATTGTCGAAGTTTGGAAAATGACCTGAAATTACGAGTTGTGACAGTCTTCCCCTCTAAAAGGAACTTCGTCCCGAAGTTCAGTTTGTGTTGGTCTCTGAAGTGGTATTGGTGAAAAGATGATAATATTTGAGAATTCCGGCTAACTTTCACGATAGGAATTCGAATTCACTTCAACTGTTCGACCTTACCGTCCATGATTTCTATTGGTTCTCCTTCAAGGTCCTGGTTGGATTCTTTCCAATGGAATCATGAGTGACTAATATGAAAGTCATTTCCTTGAGATTTGAAAAGGTGAAACATGGTTGTGTAATCCTGCTGTATTCTAACAAGGCTCAAGTCTGACAGCCACTAGGCCTACTTTGTCTGAAATATTAAATGGTCCAGTGTGTATCGAGTTTAACTTCCCAAATTTTTTTGAATGATATCATGCCTTTCCTAGGCAGAACTTTCAACATGATCCTGCCATCAACTTGAAATTCTAAGGGTTTACAACTTATCAAATTTGTAACTGATTCTTGATTTGTAGGAAATTCCTGGTTATTTCTTGAATGCCTACTGGACTAGTGAGTTAGGCTTTTCTAAATTTTGATCCGTCAATGGATGTTGGCACTTCGACCATAGAGTGCATCAAATCGTGTAATCTCTACGCTCGCGTGATAACTATGTTTTCAAATGATTTTGATTTATGGTAAATGGTTAGTCCAACCATTTCTAGAGTCAATCACTTATGCTCTGAGCATACCTTTCTATGTTTGAATTTTCCTTTGGCTTTGACCATTGGTCTGAGGATAGTAGGCAGTGTTTACATCTAAATGGAGTTCTGAGGAAATCTTAAAATGATTGCTAGGAATCTGAGGTGATTCGATTACCTTTATCAGGAATAACTGAAATGGGTACAGTAAATCTGGTAACTAATTCCACAATGTTCTGTCTTTCGAACTTGGCGTTATCTGAATGAGATAGAATATGGGTAGCGTTTTTGATTCCTTGTGTTTTGGTCTAATGGATGCTAAGACATATGTCTTTCTTTGCCTATTGGACTAGGTCTCCATTACTGAAATTTGTACTTAATTTATGGTGTCCCTACCAATTTCCTTCACCACATATTCCAAGGTTCTTTGTTGTCAAGTCGCAAAATCCTAAATGCATAAGCGATGTAGTATGGTGATTGATTTTGGAAATTTGTCTCGCGATTATGAGTTTTGGTTGAAATCTTTTTCTGAATAAACGAATTTAGAAAATGAAGCAAACGATTTACTAAGTAATATCTTTCTCGATGATTAAAAATTTAGTAGTTATGAAATGTGAAACTGTTTTCAAACATGTTGGAAATAAGACTGTTTACCAAAGTTTGATGTTTATATATTTCTCATTGTACGATGGTTTTGCTAAATATTGACCAAAAAGGATCGTACTTGTTCAAAATAGGAATTTCAGAAACTATTTTCTACAAGCTATGTGATTTGTATAAACACAAATTTTAAACCAACTTCATTTAAAAGTGAAAACACTAACAAGGATAAAATGGTAGAATGGGAAATGTTTGCATAAATGCATAGATGTCTAACGTTTAGTTCCTGGGGTTGGATAATGCCTATTGGTGGTTATCAGGCAAAACTGCAAGCATAGGTATTCAAACTAACTTAAGTCCTGATATGGTTTATCGTTGAAATTGTCATCAAGTTGACAAATTATATGTTCGGGTCTGATCCTTTTCTTGGTATGGAAGTGAGGTTATCTGGAATTTCTAGAGAACACAACACCTTAGGGAAATCTACATCAATATCCTTAATTTAAACAGTTATCCTTAGTGAAAACTCATTGCAGGGAAGTTTGCGTTTAGATGAGGCCATGTTTAATCAAAACACTCTACAGTATCAGTTAGGAGGCTTGGTTTATTCCTATAGTGTTGCTTAGCGTACCTTCACAATGTGTTCGATCCTGTAGCTCAGTCTAGCTAGTATCTTTGAATAATAAAATTTGACAACTAGGTCAGAGATGGTGATTCGTATGGTCTCGTGGTATCTTAGGATTGTTGTTGAGTTATGAATTTTCTTACTATATACTTCGAGTCCTGGTTAGTAGTTCTGTAATCCTTTCATTGCTTTTCTTGTATCGAGGAATCCTACTTGTAATTGATATGGAAGTCTCTCCTAGAGATGTCAATGGAAAAAAATTCAACCTAATGGCTGAGTGAGTGACAGGTGGGGTAAGTATCCAGGGAGGATTTGTCAAAAGAGATGTTTATGAAATAGTTTATTTGTTTACAAAGCTTTTAAATGAAGATTGTTATTAGCAATACTTTAAAAAGGTAACTATTTCCTTCATGGCATAATCCTTCCTGAATTATACATAGGTGATCAGGCTATGTATAGTTCAGGACTAATGATGCGATGCTTGATTTAGTCAAAATAGCATTACTTTTCTCAAAAGTTTTAGATGGGGTTCAACGCATTGTTATTAAAAATGATATCCTGATATTTCCTTTCAAGTAACATGAAAACTGTTTCGCGTAATAATATTAAATACTTGGTGTAATGATAGAAAATCAATTTATAGAGTGGTAACAAAATAGCTTATTTTAGAAATTCTGTAAAACAATTTCCCCATAGGGTAGTAAAATAGTTTGAAATAAAATTTGTTGAATGGTGTATTGGATACGTAGGTGAATCTTATGGAATGGTAATAATCTACTAATCCGTCAAAAACGAAATCAGCCAAATCCCTAATAAGACAATGGTAAAATGTTGCGAAACGATTGAAGTTTGAGCAATTGGGATAGAAAATGGAGTAAACGAAGGTTATGATTATCACAGAGGTAACAAAAGATAGTTATTACATTGGATAGAAAAGTGCTTAATACAACTAGGTTATGTCATCGTACCAACGGTAAGTACAAAAGGAAAGATACAACCCTAAAGGGCTCGAGCTACGGTTTATATATTAAAACAAGGATCCTCCTGCTGAAGCATTGTTGTTATCCTTGAGGTTGCTAATATCCTGACGGTTCTCTTCCAACAGCTCACGCTATTCCCCGAGCGATTCAGTCTTGATTCCCAAGTTCCTGATTTCCTTGTTCCTTAGCTCCGGGCAGTCCTTCTTGAAATGCCCTAAGTTTCCACATTTGAAGCAACTCCCTGGGATCCTCTGATTTGTGAGTTTCCTACAGTCTTTAGTCTGATGACCCTGCTTCTTGCACACTCCACACGGTTCACTGCAATGACCTCGGTGATGTAGATTTCCAGTATACCTTCTCTTTGTGTGCAGTCCTACAGCATAGTCTCTATTCACTTCTTGTCCTTTGGGTGATTGTTGAGCAGCATTGCAACCTAGATTGTTGTTCCACTTCCTTTTATTGTCACTATTGTTTCCAGATGTCTTGGCGTGAACTATGAGTTCCTTTGCTTCGATCGCCATTTTGATAGCTTCAGACATGGCATCGGATTCCCATGCGATGACCAACATACAAATTTCAGGGGAGAGTCCCCCGATGTACCTTTCAAGTTTCTTGCTTTCCGGTTCATCCATTGCAGGACCTAGTCGTGTTAATTCATAAAAATGAGTAGTGTACTCGTCAACATCATTTCCTACCATGGTAAAGTTTAGTGTTTCCTATTCTATTGCTCATAATTCATTTCTTACACAAAATGTTATACCCATCATCCTTCTTAGTTTCTCCCAAGAGTGTGAGTAAGCAACATCAACTCCCACCATCTTAATATGTTTGGTCCACCATTCCTGGGCATGATCCTGAAAAGTGCATGTGGCGAACTTAACCTTGTCTTCCTTACGACAGTCGCCACATCGAAATATTGTTTCTATTTCTTCGAACCATTTGAGAAATTCCTTTGTGTCTCTAGTTCCGCTAAAAAAGGGAGGATTGCACCCCATAAATTCCACGTGAGTAAGTTCCTTGGTGAGGGCGATGGCTATGTTCTTGGCAATGACTTGTCTAACAGCAGCTTGCGTCATGCTTGGAGTGGTTTGCTTAAATCTATCTTCATCAAATCATAAGAGACCATGAGAATCTATAGGTAATAAAAATCATCATATTCACAACACATGAATATAATACCTGAAAATTTCGGTCTACGTGGACCGATATCATAGATAGCACAACCATTCATAGTAGAGTCACACTTGATACATTTGTTTGTACAACAACCAAAAGACAACAAGTTCTTTAAACTATGTTCCACACTTTCCGTGGCTAGAATAATGGTAAAAGCTAGTAACGATATAAGTCTAGTATAGGGACTTCCTGGTGTCCCTCTAAGTGAAACCAGGGTTGTGGCATCATAAGGTCGAGATAGTCCTGAAGTGGTGTCTGAAGTTGTGCATCGACCATATCCTAGATAGTGTAGGTTCCAAACCATTCTTGAGGAATCTGCGGATGTTCCTGTTGAGTCCGTGATCTTGGTATTATTCACAAGATGTTATCTAATTCATGGCAAGTGGGCATGGAAAGGAAAATGACAATGGTGGTACTCTAGATGACGAGAATAAAATTGATGACGATGAGATTCTAGTAGTGAGTTAGAAGATGATGGTGATAATAGTGAATGGAATACTACCCTCTTTCGCGCTATCTCGCGACATCTAAGAGGTAAAACTGAAGTACGCACTATGGGACGACTAATAGTGTAATAAGTAGCTGATGGTAGTGGTAGTACCTGAGTAGTGAGTGCCCTTACTAGCGAAGGAAAGAAAACATACAATCTTCCTCGCAATAAGCATCCTAATAGGTCCATTAAGATTAAGTCAAAATACTCTACCGAATGGCATTCTATGTATGGGCTGAATGATAGGAAAACCCTGTTCCTATGACAAATCAATGGTGCAAATGGTGGTGTAAGTGCAACTGGTGGTATAATGGTAGTGGAAGATGACAAGGCATCTTCAATGTCGGAATCCGATAAAAGGATGACAGGGTGGGTATCTGAAGACATGTCACTTGTGAACCAGGTCAATAAAATGATATATATACGAATATGAGTATAAATAACTCGCACAGGGTATGCATGAAACAACATGTATCATGATTATGCACTTATGATGAAATGATGAGATGCTATGATGATGTGGTTATAGTCTAGGGTCCAAGATACATCCTAGTTCGTTATAACCTTAGCTCTGATGCCAATCTGTCACACCCCCAAAATACCTGTTTTAACAGCGGAATGGAATACCTGAGGGTGACTGCCATAGCATCACAGTTACAGTTACATTGAACGACCTAAAGTGTCGTTTGTAAAATACGTCGTTTGATCATTAAAAACATTCAGAGTTTACAAAATAAGGTCCCAAAAGATGTTGACAATTTAGGTAAAATAAGTTCAACAAGATCAAACGTTTCATAAGTGCAGAGAATATAGTGAGACGCGTCGACTCCGCGACTCCATGAAGGTCCAAATGCATGCAACATGAGCTACCTTAATAACCTGAAAATACATTGCTAAAGTGTCAACACGAGGTTGGTAAGTTCCATAGGTTTATATAAATTGATGCATTACGGCTACCACGAGTATAACAATGATGATGATGAAATACCCCATGATGAATAAAATCGTACATTCTTACTTAAGCTCATGACCCTGAAGCTAGACTGATGAAATATATATGCCCCTCCAGAGTGTTCTGCCAAAACACCCTAAAATGACAGACATGAGATGCATCCGTTTGACTATTGGTAAAACTACCACGGATGGAGGTGTCACCCTCAATAGATCTATCCACTCACTCTCGCTTACCGGCAAATTAACGGTCCATGATAATAATAGGGGACTTTAACAAGGCAGCTAACTTAAGCAATGTACATAATTTAATACTTTGGCCCGTATAAAAATGATGATGCAATGTATTCTCCCCCGTGGGATTTGAAATCAAAATATTGAATTAAAAGCGGGGCTATGAAAACTCACCTGAAATGATGATACAATGATGTGAAATGATGAGAATAACAAGGAGCGAATATCTGCCGCAACCTAATATGAATGATAATGATCTACTTTAGATCATGAAATGATGTTGAGATTATACATGCACATGATACCTATACCACTCATAACTTAAAATAATATTTATTGTCGCAAAATAATACTTTTTGTTACTTGGAAATATGACCAAAATGGTCTTGCAAAACTAGTCGCGAAATAGTGAATATTAAGAGTTAGGAATGAAGCTCAGTAGTTTTAGGAAGATTTTCACCTTATCTAAAAAGTAATAGAACTGAAGTTTGTCCATACGGGTCTCGATCATAAAGAGAAATAGTCGCGAAGTGAGGTGTTTAGGCTGTTTTGGCAGATTCTGGGCATTTTTCGGGAAAGTTTGAAAGACCATAAGTTATTCGTTATAAATCCTTTTGACAAATGGTTGGACGTTTTAGAAACTAGGCTGGGTGAACTAACTATTTGTCAAAGATATAAATTTTCCAGAAATGGGTTTATCAAGGAGATAAATGGCTCACAACATAGCGTATTACAAAAATAGTTTTTCTATACTTAGGAGTATTTTGCTAATAAAAGCTGTCAAAAATAAATAGAGTTTCGTTGATTTTGAAACGTGTATATCTTGGTCGTTATAAGCTTGTTTTCTACGTTCTTTATATCCACGGTTTCATATTGATATATACTAATATATTTTTGATAGCTCGGCTCCCCTAGGTTACATCTAACGCCTCGTTTTGTCCGTCAAAAGTCGTCCAACAGCATATATATTTTCAGAAAATAGTTTTCGTCATTAAACTTGCAAAAATCATATCTTCTTCGTTATAAACTCGTTTTAATCCGTTCTTTCGCCAAAAGCTTCGTTTTTGAAAGTATTTTCTAAATCTCTAGCTCAAAGTTACCCGGAAACCCCTGAGTTTTCTGGATTTGACGATTTGGGACAGTAGGTATATATATATATATATATATATATATATATATATATATATATATATATATATATATATGTTAAAAATCCATTTCTAGTGTTCCAAACTAGTTTCTAATCCAACCTAATCACTTTCAATCACCACCAAACTAATTTATTCCTACCATACACCTTCCTAGGGTGTCATGGGTTCTTATACAATATCATCCAAGTAAATCTACCAAGGGTTTCTATTTCTAGAGTTTAAAAGATATATATGTATAAAAAGAGTGGTATAAACTAGTATATGCATGAAATCTTGTATGGAAATCATATAATCATGAAAATAACTTGAAGAAATTATGAAAAAGAGTTTGACATTTTACTTTGAAACTTACTTTGGATGAGTAAAACCTAAGAAACCTTGAGTTTTTATTTCAAAACTCAAACAAGGATCACCAAAGGAACTAAAAAATAGCTTGATCTTGAAAAATCAATGGATTTGGCTTGTGGTTCATGCTATGGCCGAGCACCCTCAAGGAGGAAGAGAGGAGATAAGTTGCTAGTTTATTTTATGTGAAATGAAGTATCAAAATTGATTTTGGGTACTTAGAAGATATTTTCTAATTTAGGGCATAATTGTAATTAAGTGGTGAATGTGAAGACATGGATAAGAGGGGGGCGGCACATGTGGAAAAAAAATGAGTATTAGGGAAGCTTGGTATTAGTTAGTTGCTTTGTATATCCGTTAGGCGTTATCGGGTACCGAGTTAACTAAAAATAAATCGTGACGAGTTGTAATAAAATATGACGAAGTTAATCGGGACATAATAAAGTCATAAAAGTTGTGAAAATATATTGGGTACCAGTATTGGGTGTTTGGATGATTATTGTTTAGTTTCTACGAAAACCGTCGTAATTATATTAAACTTACGATATAAATTAAATAAATTTCCAAAATACCGGGTAAATGAATTTTATAATCTTTGGGATGTTATAAAGGGTGTAAAAATATATCGGGACCATTGTGGGGATTGTTGGATATGTTAGTCACATTTATTGCTCGCGTGTTAAAGATTATTCAAAAATAAACATACGTAAAACGTCAAATATACCGGAAATATTAATTTGAATATCCTACGAGTGGTATAGTATACAAATGCTATTATGAAATAACCATTGTCAAGTAAATAAACATTGTCACATAAAACTGTCAATGCGATCGGATAGACTGCAACGCGATCGGGTCGGCCGCAAATGACCATTAATTTTTACTCGAGACTAAACGTTCAATTTTTATGCGAGGAATATACTAAATGTTATGAAGCGCAAATAAAACTGTCATAGAAATAGCCGTTATCAAATTAATCCTTCAACGCAATCGGATAGATCGCAACGCGATCAAATAGACCGCAGATAAACATTGTCACATACATAAATATTGTCACTTAAAACCATCAACGTGATCGGATAGACCGCAACGCGATCGGATAGACCGCAAATAACCATTGTCAAGTAAATAAACATTGTCACATAAAACTGTTAATGCGATCGGATAGACTGCAACGCGATCCGGTCGGCCGCAAATGACCATTAATTTTTACTCGAGACTAAACGTTCAATTTTTATGCGAGGAATATATTAAATGTTACGAAGCGCAAATAAAACTGTCATACAAATAGCCGTTATCAAATTAATCCTTCAACGCGATCGGATAGATCGCAACACGATCAGATAGACCGCAGATAAACATTGTCACATACATAAATATTGTCACTTAAAACCATCAACGTGATCGGATAGACCGTAACGCGATCGGATAGACCGAAAATAACCATTGTCAAGTAAATAAACATTGTCACATAAAACTGTCAATGCGATCGGATAGACTGCAGCGCGATCGGGTCGGCCGCAAATGACCATTAATTTTTACTCGAGACTAGACGTTCAATTTTTACGCGAGGAATATGCTAAATGTTATGAAGCGCAAATAAAACTGTCATAGAAATAGCCGTTATCAAATTAATCCTTCAACGCGATCAGATAGATCGCAACGCGATCAGATAGACCGCAGATAAACATTGTCACATACATAAATATTGTCACTTAAAACCATCAACGTGATCGGATAGACCGTAACGCGATCGGATAGACCGAAAATAACCATTGTCAAGTAAATAAACATTGTCACATAAAACTGTCAATGCGATCGGATAGACTGCAACGCGATCGGGTCGGCCGCAAATTACCATTAATTTTTACTCGAGACTAAACGTTCAATTTTTACGCGAGCAATATGCTAAATGTTATGAAGCGCAAATAAAACTGTCATAGAAATAGCTGTTATCAAATTAATCCTTCAATGCGATCGGATAGATCGCAACGCGATTAGATAGACCGCAGATAAACATTGTCACATACATAAATATTGTCACTTAAAACCATCAACGTGATCAGATAGACCGCAACGCGATCGGATAGACCGCAAATAACCATTGTCAAGTAAATAAACATTGTCACGTAAAACTGTCAATGCGATCGGATAGACTGCATCGCGATCGGGTCAGCCGTAAATGACCAATAATTTTTACTCGAGACTAAACGTTCAATTTTTACGCGAGGAATATGCTAAATGTTATGAAGCGCAAATAAAACTGTCATAGAAATAGCCGTTATCAAATTAATCCTTCAACGCGATCAGATAGATCGCAACGCGATCAGATAGACCGCAGATAAACATTGTCACATACATAAATATTGTCACTTAAAACCATCAACGTGATCGGATAGACCGCAACGCGATCGGATAGACCGCAAATAACCATTGTCAAGTAAATAAACATTGTCACATAAAACTGTTAATGCGATCGGATAGACTGCAACGCGATCCGGTCGGCCGCAAATGACCATTAATTTTTACTCGAGACTAAACGTTCAATTTTTACGCGAGGAATATACTAAATGTTATGAAGCGCAATTAAAACTGTCATAGAAATAGCCGTTATCAAATTAATCCTTCAACGCAATCGGATAGATCGCAACGCGATCAAATAGACCGCAGATAAACATTGTCACATACATAAATATTGTCACTTAAAACCATCAACGTGATCGGATAGACCGCAACGCGATCGGATAGACCGCAAATAACCATTGTCAAGTAAATAAACATTGTCACATAAAACTGTTAATGCGATCGGATAGACTGCAACGCGATCCGGTCGGCCGCAAATGACCATTAATTTTTACTCGAGACAAAACGTTCAATTTTTACGCGAGGAATATACTAAATGTTATGAAGCGCAAATAAAACTGTCATAGAAATAGCCGTTATCAAATTAATCCTTCAACGCGATCGGATAGATCGCAACGCGATCAGATAGACCGCAGATAAACATTGTCACATACATAAATATTGTCACTTAAAACCATCAACGTGATCGGATAGACCGTAACGCGATCGGATAGACCGAAAATAACCATTGTCAAGTAAATAAACATTGTCACATAAAACTGTCAATGCGATCGGATAGACTGCAACGCGATCGGGTCGGCCGCAAATGACCATTAATTTTTACTCGAGACTAGACGTTCAATTTTTACGCGAGGAATATGCTAAATGTTATGAAGCGCAAATAAAACTGTCATAGAAATAGCTGTTATCAAATTAATCCTTCAACGCGATCGGATAGATCGCAACGCGATCAGATAGACCGCAGATAAACATTGTCACATACATAAATATTGTCACTTAAAACCATCAACGTGATCGGATAGACCGTAACGCGATCGGATAGACCGAAAATAACCATTGTCAAGTAAATAAACATTGTCACATAAAACTGTCAATGCGATCGGATAGACTGCAACGCGATCGGGTCGGCCGCAAATTACCATTAATTTTTACTCGAGACTAAACGTTCAATTTTTACGCGAGGAATATGCTAAATGTTATGAAGCGCAAATAAAACTGTCATAGAAATAGCTGTTATCAAATTAATCCTTCAACGCGATCGGATAGGTCGCAACGCGATCAGATAGACCGCAGATAAACATTGTCACATACATAAATATTGTCACTTAAAACCATCAACGTGATCTGATAGACCGCAACGCGATCGGATAGACCGCAAATAACCATTGTCAAGTAAATAAACATTGTCACGTAAAACTGTCAATGCGGTCGGATAGACTGCATCGCGATCGGGTCAGCCGTAAATGACCATTAATTTTTACTCGAGACTAAACGTTCAATTTTTACGCGAGGAATATGCTAAATGTTATGAAGCGCAAATAAAACTGTCATAGAAATAGCCGTTATCAAATTAATCCTTCAACGCGATCAGATAGATCGCAACGCGATCAAATAGACCGCAGATAAACATTGTCACATACATAAATATTGTCACTTAAAACCATCAACGTGATCGGATAGACCGCAACGCGATCGGATAGACCGCAAATAACCATTGTCAAGTAAATAAACATTGTCACATAAAACTGTTAATGCGATCGGATAGACTGCAACGCGATCCGGTCGGCCGCAAATGACCATTAATTTTTACTCGAGACTAAACGTTCAATTTTTACGCGAGGAATATACTAAATGTTATGAAGCGCAAATAAAACTGTCATAGAAATAGCCGTTATCAAATTAATCCTTCAACGCAATCGGATAGATCGCAACGCGATCAAATAGACCGCAGATAAACATTGTCACATACATAAATATTGTCACTTAAAACCATCAACGTGATCGGATAGACCGCAACGCGATCGGATAGACCGCAAATAACCATTGTCAAGTAAATAAACATTGTCACATAAAACTGTTAATGCGATCGGATAGACTGCAACGCGATCCGGTCGGCCGCAAATGACCATTAATTTTTACTCGAGACAAAACGTTCAATTTTTACGCGAGGAATATACTAAATGTTATGAAGCGCAAATAAAACTGTCATAGAAATAGCCGTTATCAAATTAATCCTTCAACGCGATCGGATAGATCGCAACGCGATCAGATAGACCGCAGATAAACATTGTCACATACATAAATATTGTCACTTAAAACCATCAACGTGATCGGATAGACCGTAACGCGATCGGATAGACCGAAAATAACCATTGTCAAGTAAATAAACATTGTCACATAAAACTGTCAATGCGATCGGATAGACTGCAACGCGATCGGGTCGGCCGCAAATGACCATTAATTTTTACTCGAGACTAGACGTTCAATTTTTACGCGAGGAATATGCTAAATGTTATGAAGCGCAAATAAAACTGTCATAGAAATAGCTGTTATCAAATTAATCCTTCAACGCGATCGGATAGATCGCAACGCGATCAGATAGACCGCAGATAAACATTGTCACATACATAAATATTGTCACTTAAAACCATCAACGTGATCGGATAGACCGTAACGCGATCGGATAGACCGAAAATAACCATTGTCAAGTAAATAAACATTGTCACATAAAACTGTCAATGCGATCGGATAGACTGCAACGCGATCGGGTCGGCCGCAAATTACCATTAATTTTTACTCGAGACTAAACGTTCAATTTTTACGCGAGGAATATGCTAAATGTTATGAAGCGCAAATAAAACTGTCATAGAAATAGCTGTTATCAAATTAATCCTTCAACGCGATCGGATAGGTCGCAACGCGATCAGATAGACCGCAGATAAACATTGTCACATACATAAATATTGTCACTTAAAACCATCAACGTGATCTGATAGACCGCAACGCGATCGGATAGACCGCAAATAACCATTGTCAAGTAAATAAACATTGTCACGTAAAACTGTCAATGCGGTCGGATAGACTGCATCGCGATCGGGTCAGCCGTAAATGACCATTAATTTTTACTCGAGACTAAACGTTCAATTTTTACGCGAGGAATATGCTAAATGTTATGAAGCGCAAATAAAACTGTCATAGAAATAGCCGTTATCAAATTAATCCTTCAACGCGATCAGATAGATCGCAACGCGATCAGATAGACCGCAGATAAACATTGTCACATACATAAATATTGTCACTTAAAACCATCAACGTGATCGGATAGACCGCAACGCGATCGGATAGACCGCAAATAACCATTGTCAAGTAAATAAACATTGTCACATAAAACTGTTAATGCGATCGGATAGACTGCAACGCGATCCGGTCGGCCGCAAATGACCATTAATTTTTACTCGAGACTAAACGTTCAATTTTTATGCGAGGAATATATTAAATGTTACGAAGCGCAAATAAAACTGTCATACAAATAGCCGTTATCAAATTAATCCTTCAACGCGATCGGATAGATCGCAACACGATCAGATAGACCGCAGATAAACATTGTCACATACATAAATATTGTCACTTAAAACCATCAACGTGATCGGATAGACCGTAACGCGATCGGATAGACCGAAAATAACCATTGTCAAGTAAATAAACATTGTCACATAAAACTGTCAATGCGATCGGATAGACTGCAGCGCGATCGGGTCGGCCGCAAATGACCATTAATTTTTACTCGAGACTAGACGTTCAATTTTTACGCGAGGAATATGCTAAATGTTATGAAGCGCAAATAAAACTGTCATAGAAATAGCCGTTATCAAATTAATCCTTCAACGCGATCAGATAGATCGCAACGCGATCAGATAGACCGCAGATAAACATTGTCACATACATAAATATTGTCACTTAAAACCATCAACGTGATCGGATAGACCGTAACGCGATCGGATAGACCGAAAATAACCATTGTCAAGTAAATAAACATTGTCACATAAAACTGTCAATGCGATCGGATAGACTGCAACGCGATCGGGTCGGCCGCAAATTACCATTAATTTTTACTCGAGACTAAACGTTCAATTTTTACGCGAGCAATATGCTAAATGTTATGAAGCGCAAATAAAACTGTCATAGAAATAGCTGTTATCAAATTAATCCTTCAATGCGATCGGATAGATCGCAACGCGATTAGATAGACCGCAGATAAACATTGTCACATACATAAATATTGTCACTTAAAACCATCAACGTGATCAGATAGACCGCAACGCGATCGGATAGACCGCAAATAACCATTGTCAAGTAAATAAACATTGTCACGTAAAACTGTCAATGCGATCGGATAGACTGCATCGCGATCGGGTCAGCCGTATATGACCAATAATTTTTACTCGAGACTAAACGTTCAATTTTTACGCGAGGAATATGCTAAATGTTATGAAGCGCAAATAAAACTGTCATAGAAATAGCCGTTATCAAATTAATCCTTCAACGCGATCAGATAGACCGCAGATAAACATTGTCACATACATAAATATTGTCACTTAAAACCATCAACGTGATCGGATAGACCGCAACGCGATCGGATAGACCGCAAATAACCATTGTCAAGTAAATAAACATTGTCACATAAAACTGTTAATGCGATCGGATAGACTGCAACGCGATCCGGTCGGCCGCAAATGACCATTAATTTTTACTCGAGACTAAACGTTCAATTTTTACGCGAGGAATATACTAAATGTTATGAAGCGCAAATAAAACTGTCATAGAAATAGCCGTTATCAAATTAATCCTTCAACGCAATCGGATAGATCGCAACGCGATCAAATAGACCGCAGATAAACATTGTCACATACATAAATATTGTCACTTAAAACCATCAACGTGATCGGATAGACCGCAACGCGATCGGATAGACCGCAAATAACCATTGTCAAGTAAATAAACATTGTCACATAAAACTGTTAATGCGATCGGATAGACTGCAACGCGATCCGGTCGGCCGCAAATGACCATTAATTTTTACTCGAGACAAAACGTTCAATTTTTACGCGAGGAATATACTAAATGTTATGAAGCGCAAATAAAACTGTCATAGAAATAGCCGTTATCAAATTAATCCTTCAACGCGATCGGATAGATCGCAACGCGATCAGATAGACCGCAGATAAACATTGTCACATACATAAATATTGTCACTTAAAACCATCAACGTGATCGGATAGACCGTAACGCGATCGGATAGACCGAAAATAACCATTGTCAAGTAAATAAACATTGTCACATAAAACTGTCAATGCGATCGGATAGACTGCAACGCGATCGGGTCGGCCGCAAATGACCATTAATTTTTACTCGAGACTAGACGTTCAATTTTTACGCGAGGATTATGCTAAATGTTATGAAGCGCAAATAAAACTGTCATAGAAATAGCTGTTATCAAATTAATCCTTCAACGCGATCGGATAGATCGCAACGCGATCAGATAGACCGCAGATAAACATTGTCACATACACAAATATTGTCACTTAAAACCATCAACGTGATCGGATAGACCGTAACGCGATCGGATAGACCGAAAATAACCATTGTCAAGTAAATAAACATTGTCACATAAAACTGTCAATGCGATCGGATAGACTGCAACGCGATCGGGTCGGCCGCAAATTACCATTAATTTTTACTCGAGACTAAACGTTCAATTTTTACGCGAGGAATATGCTAAATGTTATGAAGCGCAAATAAAACTGTCATAGAAATAGCTGTTATCAAATTAATCCTTCAACGCGATCGGATAGGTCGCAACGCGATCAGATAGACCGCAGATAAACATTGTCACATACATAAATATTGTCACTTAAAACCATCAACGTGATCTGATAGACCGCAACGCGATCGGATAGACCGCAAATAACCATTGTCAAGTAAATAAACATTGTCACGTAAAACTGTCAATGCGGTCGGATAGACTGCATCGCGATCGGGTCAGCCGTAAATGACCATTAATTTTTACTCGAGACTAAACGTTCAATTTTTACGCGAGGAATATGCTAAATGTTATGAAGCGCAAATAAAACTGTCATAGAAATAGCCGTTATCAAATTAATCCTTCAACGCGATCAGATAGATCGCAACGCGATCAGATAGACCGCAGATAAACATTGTCACATACATAAATATTGTCACTTAAAACCATCAACGTGATCGGATAGACCGCAACGCGATCGGATAGACCGCAAATAACCATTGTCAAGTAAATAAACATTGTCACATAAAACTGTTAATGCGATCGGATAGACTGCAACGCGATCCGGTCGGCCGCAAATGACCATTAATTTTTACTCGAGACTAAACGTTCAATTTTTACGCGAGGAATATACTAAATGTTATGAAGCGCAAATAAAACTGTCATAGAAATAGCCGTTATCAAATTAATCCTTCAACGCAATCGGATAGATCGCAACGCGATCAAATAGACCGCAGATAAACATTGTCACATACATAAATATTGTCACTTAAAACCATCAACGTGATCGGATAGACCGCAACGCGAACGGATAGACCGCAAATAACCATTGTCAAGTAAATAAACATTGTCACATAAAACTGTTAATGCGATCGGATAGACTGCAACGCGATCCGGTCGGCCGCAAATGACCATTAATTTTTACTCGAGACTAAACGTTCAATTTTTACGCGAGGAATATACTAAATGTTATGAAGCGCAAATAAAACTATCATAGAAATAGCCGTTATCAAATTAATCCTTCAACGCGATCGGATAGATCGCAACGCGATCAGATAGACCGCAGATAAACATTGTCACATACATAAATATTGTCACTTAAAACCATCAACGTGATCGGATAGACCGTAACGCGATCGGATAGACCGAAAATAATCATTGTCAAGTAAATAAACATTGTCACATAAAACTGTCAATGCGATCGGATAGACTGCAACGCGATCGGGTCGGCCGCAAATGACCATTAATTTTTACTCGAGACTAGACGTTCATTTTTACGCGAGGAATATGCTAAATGTTATGAAGCGCAAATAAAACTGTCATAGAAATAGCTGTTATCAAATTAATCCTTCAACGCGATCGGATAGATCGCAACGCGATCAGATAGACCGCAGATAAACATTGTCACATACATAAATATTGTCACTTAAAACCATCAACGTGATCGGATAGACCATAACGCGATCGGATAGACCGAAAATAACCATTGTCAAGTAAATAAACATTATCACATAAAACTGTCAATGCGATCGGATAGACTGCAACGCGATCGGGTCGGCCGCAAATGACCATTAATTTTTACTCGAGACTAGACGTTCAATTTTTACGCGAGGAATATGCTAAATATTATGAAGCGCAAATAAAACTGTCATAGAAATAGCTGTTATCAAATTAATCCTTCAACGCGATCGGATAGATCGCAACGCGATCAGATAGACCGCAGATAAACATTGTCACATACATAAATATTGTCACTTAAAACCATCAACGTGATCGGATAGACCGTAACGCGATCGGATAGACCGAAAATAACCATTGTCAAGTAAATAAACATTGTCACATAAAACTGTCAATGCGATCGGATAGACTGCAACGCGATCGGGTCGGCCGCAAATGACCATTAATTTTTACTCGAGACTAGACGTTCAATTTTTACGCGAGGAATATGCTAAATGTTATGAAGCGCAAATAAAACTGTCATAGAAATAGCCGTTATCAAATTAATCCTTCAACGCAATCAGATAGATCGCAACGCGATCAGATAGACCGCAGATAAACATTGTCACATACATAAATATTGTCACTTAAAACCATCAACGTGATCGGATAGACCGCAACGCGATCGGATAGACCGCAAATAACCATTGTCAAGTAAATAAACATTGTCTCGTAAAACTGTCAATGCGATCGGATAGACTGCATCGCGATCGGGTCAGCCGTAAATGACCATTAATTTTTACTCGAGACTAAACGTTCAATTTTTACGCGAGGAATATGCTAAATGTTATGAAGCGCAAATAAAACTGTCATAGAAATAGCCGTTATCAAATTAATCCTTCAACGCGATCAGATAGATCGCAACGCGATCAGATAGACCGCAGATAAACATTGTCACATACATAAATATTGTCACTTAAAACCATCAACGTGATCGGATAGACCGCAACGCGATCAGATAAACAGTTTTATGTGACAATGTTTATTTACTTGACAATGGTTATTTTCGGTCTATCCGATCGCGTTACGGTCTATCCGATCACGTTGATGGTTTTAAGTGACAATATTTATGTATGTGACAATGTTTATCTGCGGTCTATCTGATCGCGTTGCGATCTATCTGATCGCGTTGAAGGATTAATTTGATAACGGCTATTTCTATGACAGTTTTATTTGCGCTTCATAACATTTAGCATATTCCTCGCGTAAAAATTGAACGTCTAGTCTCGAGTAAAAATTAATGGTCATTTGCGGCCGACCCGATCGCGTTGCAGTCTATCCGATCGCATTGACAGTTTTATGTGACAATGTTTATTTACTTGACAATGGTTATTTTCGGTCTATCCGATCGCGTTACGGTCTATCCGATCACGTTGATGGTTTTAAGTGACAATATTTATGTATGTGACAATGTTTATCTGCGGTCTATCTGATCGCGTTGCGATCTATCCGATCGCGTTGAAGGATTAATTTGATAACAGCTATTTCTATGACAGTTTTATTTGCGCTTCATAACATTTAGCATATTCCTCGCATAAAAATTGAACGTCTAGTCTCGAGTAAAAATTAATGGTCATTTGCGGCCGACCCGATCGCGTTGCAGTCTATCCGATCGCATTGACAGTTTTATGTGACAATGTTTATTTACTTGACAATGGTTATTTTCGGTCTATCCGATCGCGTTACGGTCTATCCGATCACGTTGATGGTTTTAAGTGACAATATTTATGTATGTGACAATGTTTATCTGCGGTCTATCTGATCGCGTTGCGATCTATCCGATCGCGTTGAAGGATTAATTTGATAACGGCTATTTCTATGACAGATTTATTTGCGCTTCATAACATTTATTATATTCCTCGCGTAAAAATTGAACGTTTAGTCTCGAGTAAAAATTAATGGTCATTTGCGGCCGACCGGATCGCGTTGCAGTCTATCCGATCGCATTAACAGTTTTATGTGACAATGTTTATTTACTTGACAATGGTTATTTGCGGTCTATCCGATCGCGTTGCGGTCTATCCGATCACGTTGATGGTTTTAAGTGACAATATTTATGTATGTGACAATGTTTATCTGCGGTCTATTTGATCGCGTTGCGATCTATCCGATTGCGTTGAAGGATTAATTTGATAACGGCTATTTCTATGACAGTTTTATTTGCGCTTCATAACATTTAGTATATTCCTCGCATAAAAATTGAACGTTTAGTCTCGAGTAAAAATTAATGGTCATTTGCGGCCGACCTGATCGCGTTGCAGTCTATCCGATCGCATTGACAGTTTTATGTGACAATGTTTATTTACTTGACAATGGTTATTTGCGGTCTATCTAATCGCGTTGCGGTCTATCCGATCACGTTGATGGTTTTAAGTGACAATATTTATGTATGTGACAATGTTTATCTGCGGTCTATCTGATCGCGTTGCGATCTATCTGATCGCGTTGAAGGATTAATTTGATAACGGCTATTTCTAGGACAGTTTTATTTGCGCTTCATAACATTTAGCATATTCCTCGCGTAAAAATTGAACATTTAGTCTCGAGTAAAAATTATTGGTCATTTACGGCTGACCCGATCGCGATGCAGTCTATCCGATCGCATTGACAGTTTTACGTGACAATGTTTATTTACTTGACAATGGTTATTTGCGGTTTATCCGATCGCGTTGCTGTCTATCTGATCACGTTGATGGTTTTAAGTGAGAATATTTATGTATGTGACAATGTTTATCTGCGGTCTATCTAATCGCGTTGCGATCTATCCGATCGCGTTGAAGGATTAATTTGATAACAGCTATTTCTATGACAGTTTTATTTGCGCTTCATAACATTTAGCATATTGCTCGCGTAAAAATTGAACGTTTAGTCTCGAGTAAAAATTAATGGTAATTTGCGGCCGACCCGATCGCGTTGCAGTCTATCCGATCGCATTGACAGTTTTATGTGACAATGTTTATTTACTTGACAATGGTTATTTTCGGTCTATCCGATCGCGTTACGGTCTATCCGATCACGTTGATGGTTTTAAATGACAATATTTATGTATGTGACAATGTTTATCTGCGGTCTATCTGATCGCGTTGCGATCTATCTGATCGCGTTGAAGGATTAATTTGATAACGGCTATTTCTATGACAGTTTTATTTGCGCTTCATAACATTTAGCATATTCCTCGCGTAAAAATTGAACGTCTAGTCTCGAGTAAAAATTAATGGTCATTTGCGGCCGACCCGATCGCGTTGCAGTCTATCCGATCGCATTGACAGTTTTATGTGACAATGTTTATTTACTTGACAATGGTTATTTTCGGTCTATCCGATCGCGTTACGGTCTATCCGATCACGTTGATGGTTTTAAGTGACAATATTTATGTATGTGACAATGTTTATCTGCGGTCTATCTGATCGCGTTGCGATCTATCCGATCGCGTTGAAGGATTAATTTGATAACGGCTATTTCTATGACAGTTTTATTTGCGCTTCATAACATTTAGTATATTCCTCGCATAAAAATTGAACGTTTAGTCTCGAGTAAAAATTAATGGTCATTTGCGGCCGACCGGATCGCGTTGCAGTCTATCCGATCGCATTAACAGTTTTATGTGACAATGTTTATTTACTTGACAATGGTTATTTGCGGTCTATCCGATCGCGTTGCGGTCTATCCGATCACGTTGATGGTTTTAAGTGACAATATTTATGTATGTGACAATGTTTATCTGCGGTCTATTTGATCGCGTTGCGATCTATCCGATTGCGTTGAAGGATTAATTTGATAACGGCTATTTCTATGACAGTTTTATTTGCGCTTCATAACATTTAGTATATTCCTCGCATAAAAATTGAACGTTTAGTCTCGAGTAAAAATTAATGGTCATTTGCGGCCGACCCGATCGCGTTGCAGTCTATCCGATCGCATTGACAGTTTTATGTGACAATGTTTATTTACTTGACAATGATTATTTGCGGTCTATCTGATCGCGTTGCGGTCTATCCGATCACGTTGATGGTTTTAAGTGACAATATTTATGTATGTGACAATGTTTATCTGCGGTCTATCTGATCGCGTTGCGATCTATCTGATCGCGTTGAAGGATTAATTTGATAACGGCTATTTCTATGACAGTTTTATTTGCGCTTCATAACATTTAGCATATTCCTCGCGTAAAAATTGAACGTTTAGTCTCGAGTAAAAATTAATGGTCATTTACGGCTGACCCGATCGCGATGCAGTCTATCCGATCGCATTGACAGTTTTACGTGACAATGTTTATTTACTTGACAATGGTTATTTGCGGTCTATCCGATCGCGTTGCGGTCTATCTGATCACGTTGATGGTTTTAAGTGACAATATTTATGTATGTGACAATGTTTATCTGCGGTCTATCTGATCGCGTTGCGATCTATCCGATCGCGTTGAAGGATTAATTTGATAACAGCTATTTGTATGACAGTTTTATTTGCGCTTCATAACATTTAGCATATTCCTCGCGTAAAAATTGAACGTTTAGTCTCGAGTAAAAATTAATGGTAATTTGCGGCCGACCCGATCGCGTTGCAGTCTATCCGATCGCATTGACAGTTTTATGTGACAATGTTTATTTACTTGACAATGGTTATTTTCGGTCTATCCGATCGCGTTACGGTCTATCCGATCACGTTGATGGTTTTAAGTGACAATATTTATGTATGTGACAATGTTTATCTGCGGTCTATCTGATCGCGTTGCGATCTATCCGATCGCGTTGAAGGATTAATTTGATAACAGCTATTTCTATGACAGTTTTATTTGCGCTTCATAACATTTAGCATATTCCTCGCGTAAAAATTGAACGTCTAGTCTCGAGTAAAAATTAATGGTCATTTGCGGCCGACCCGATCGCGTTGCAGTCTATCCGATCGCATTGACAGTTTTATGTGACAATGTTTATTTACTTGACAATGGTTATTTTCGGTCTATCCGATCGCGTTACGGTCTATCCGATCACGTTGATGGTTTTAAGTGACAATATTTATGTATGTGACAATGTTTATCTGCGGTCTATCTGATCGCGTTGCGATCTATCCGATCGCGTTGAAGGATTAATTTGATAACGGCTATTTCTATGACAGTTTTATTTGCGCTTCATAACATTTAGTATATTCCTCGCGTAAAAATTGAACGTTTAGTCTCGAGTAAAAATTAATGGTCATTTGTGGCCGACCGGATCGCGTTGCAGTCTATCCGATCGCATTAACAGTTTTATGTGACAATGTTTATTTACTTGACAATGGTTATTTGCGGTCTATCCGATCGCGTTGCGGTCTATCCGATCACGTTGATGGTTTTAAGTGACAATATTTATGTATGTGACAATGTTTATCTGCGGTCTATTTGATCGCGTTGCAATCTATCCGATTGCGTTGAAGGATTAATTTGATAACGGCTATTTCTATGACAGTTTTATTTGCGCTTCATAACATTTAGTATATTCCTCGCATAAAAATTGAACGTTTAGTCTCGAGTAAAAATTAATGGTCATTTGCGGCCGACCCGATCGCGTTGCAGTCTATCCGATCGCATTGACAGTTTTATGTGACAATGTTTATTTACTTGACAATGATTATTTGCGGTCTATCTGATCGCGTTGCGGTCTATCTGATCACGTTGATGGTTTTAAGTGACAATATTTATGTATGTGACAATGTTTATCTGCGGTCTATCTGATCGCGTTGCGATCTATCTGATCGCGTTGAAGGATTAATTTGATAACGGCTATTTCTATGACAGTTTTATTTGCGCTTCATAACATTTAGCATATTCCTCGCGTAAAAATTGAACGTTTAATCTCGAGTAAAAATTAATGGTCATTTACGGCTGACCCGATCGCGATGCAGTCTATCCGATCGCATTGACAGTTTTACGTGACAATGTTTATTTACTTGACAATGGTTATTTGCGGTCTATCCGATCGCGTTGCGGTCTATCTGATCACGTTGATGGTTTTAAGTGACAATATTTATGTATGTGACAATGCTTATCTGCGGTCTATCTGATCGCGTTGCGATCTATCCGATCGCGTTGAAGGATTAATTTGATAACAGCTATTTCTATGACAGTTTTATTTGCGCTTCATAACATTTAGCATATTCCTCGCGTAAAAATTGAACGTTTAGTCTCGAGTAAAAATTAATGGTAATTTGCGGCCGACCCGATCGCGTTGCAGTCTATCCGATCGCATTGACAGTTTTATGTGACAATGTTTATTTACTTGACAATGGTTATTTTTGGTCTATCCGATCGCGTTACGGTCTATCCGATCACGTTGATGGTTTTAAGTGACAATATTTATGTATGTGACAATGTTTATCTGCGGTCTATCTGATCGCGTTGCGATCTATCCGATCGCGTTGAAGGATTAATTTGATAACAGCTATTTCTATGACAGTTTTATTTGCGCTTCATAACATTTAGCATATTCCTCGCGTAAAAATTGAACGTCTAGTCTCGAGTAAAAATTAATGGTCATTTGCGGCCGACCCGATCGCGTTGCAGTCTATCCGACCGCATTGACAGTTTTATGTGACAATGTTTATTTACTTGACAATGGTTATTTTCGGTCTATCCGATCGCGTTACGGTCTATCCGATCACGTTGATGGTTTTAAGTGACAATATTTATGTATGTGACAATGTTTATCTGCGGTCTATCTGATCGCATTGCGATCTATCCGATCGCGTTGAAGGATTAATTTGATAACGGCTATTTCTATGACAGTTTTATTTGCGCTTCATAACATTTAGTATATTCCTCGCGTAAAAATTGAACGTTTAGTCTCGAGTAAAAATTAATGGTCATTTGCGGCCGGCCGGATCGCGTTGCAGTCTATCCGATCGCATTAACAGTTTTATGTGACAATGTTTATTTACTTGACAATGGTTATTTGCGGTCTATCCGATCGCGTTGCGGTCTATCCGATCACGTTGATGGTTTTAAGTGACAATATTTATGTATGTGACAATGTTTATCTGCGGTCTATTTGATCGCGTTGCGATCTATCCGATTGCGTTGAAGGATTAATTTGATAACGGCTATTTCTATGACAGTTTTATTTGCGCTTCATAACATTTAGTATATTCCTCGCATAAAAATTGAACGTTTAGTCTCGAGTAAAAATTAATGGTCATTTGCGGCCGACCTGATCGCGTTGCAGTCTATCCGATCGCATTGACAGTTTTATGTGACAATGTTTATTTACTTGACAATGGTTATTTGCGGTCTATCTGATCGCGTTGCGGTCTATCCGATCACGTTGATGGTTTTAAGTGACAATATTTATGTATGTGACAATGTTTATCTGCGGTCTATCTGATCGCGTTGCGATCTATCTGATCGCGTTGAAGGATTAATTTGATAACGGCTATTTCTATGACAGTTTTATTTGCGCTTCATAACATTTAGCATATTCCTCGCGTAAAAATTGAACGTTTAGTCTCGAGTAAAAATTAATGGTCATTTACGGCTGATCCGATCGCGATGCAGTCTATCCGATCGCATTGACAGTTTTACGTGACAATGTTTATTTACTTGACAATGGTTATTTGCGGTCTATCCGATCGCGTTGCGGTCTATCTGATCACGTTGATGGTTTTAAGTGACAATATTTATGTATGTGACAATGTTTATCTGCGGTCTATCTAATCGCGTTGCGATCTATCCGATCGCGTTGAAGGATTAATTTGATAACAGCTATTTCTATGACAGTTTTATTTGCGCTTCATAACATTTAGCATATTGCTCGCGTAAAAATTGAACGTTTAGTCTCGAGTAAAAATTAATGGTAATTTGCGGCCGACCCGATCGCGTTGCAGTCTATCCGATCGTATTGACAGTTTTATGTGACAGTGTTTATTTACTTGACAATGGTTATTTTCGGTCTATCCGATCGCGTTACGGTCTATCCGATCACGTTGATGGTTTTAAGTGACAATATTTATGTATGTGACAATGTTTATCTGCGGTCTATCTGATCGCGTTGCGATCTATCAGATCGCGTTGAAGGATTAATTTGATAACGGCTATTTTTATGACAGTTTTATTTGCGCTTCATAACATTTAGCATATTCCTCGCGTAAAAATTGAACGTTTAGTCTCGAGTAAAAATTAATGGTCATTTGCGGCTGACCCGTTCGCGTTGCAGTCTATCCGATCGTATTGACAGTTTTATGTGACAGTGTTTATTTACTTGACAATGGTTAGTTGCGGTCTATCCGATCGCGTTACGGTCTATCCGATCGCGTTACAGTCTATCCGATCATGTTGATGGTTATAAGTGACAATATTTATGTATGTGACAATGTTTATCTGCGGTCTATTTGATATCGTTGCGATCTATCCGATCGCGTTGAAGGATTAATTTGATAACGGCTATTTCTATGACAGTTTTATTTTCGGTTCACAACATTTAGTATAGTCCTCGCGTAAAAATTGAACGTTTAGTCTCGAGGAAAAATTAATGGTCATTTGCGGCCGACCCGATCGCGTTGCAGTCTATCCGATCGCATTAACAGTTTTATGTGACAATGTTTATTTACTTGACAATGGTTATTTGCGGTCTATCCGATCGCGTTGCGGTCTATCCGATCACGTTGATGGTTTTAAGTGACAATATTTATGTATGTGACAATGTTTATCTGCGGTCTATCTGATCGCGTTGCGATCTATCTGATCGCGTTGAAGGATTAATTTGATAACGGCTATTTCTATGACAGTTTTATTTGCGCTTCATAACATTTAGCATATTCCTCGCGTAAAACTTGAACGTTTAGTCTCAAGTAAAAATTATTGGTCATTTACGGCTGACCCGATCGCGATGCAGTCTATCCGATCGCATTGACAGTTTTACGTGACAATGTTTATTTACTTGACAATGGTTATTTGCGGTCTATCCGATCGCGTTGCGGTCTATCTGATCACGTTGATGGTTTTAAGTGACAATATTTATGTATGTGACAATGTTTATCTGCGGTCTATCTAATCGCGTTGAAGGATTAATTTGATAACAGATATTTCTATGACAGTTTTATTTGCGCTTCATAACATTTAGCATATTGCTCGCGTAAAAATTGAACGTTTAGTCTCGAGTAAAAATTAATGGTAATTTGCGGCCGACCCGATCGCGTTGCAGTCTATCCGATCGCATTGACAGTTTTATGTGACAATGTTTATTTACTTGACAATGGTTATTTTCGGTCTATCCGATCGCGTTACGGTCTATCCGATCACGTTGATGGTTTTAAGTGACAATATTTATGTATGTGACAATGTTTATCTGCGGTCTATCTGATCGCGTTGCGATCTATCTGATCGCGTTGAAGGATTAATTTGATAACGGCTATTTCTATGACAGTTTTATTTGCGCTTCATAACATTTAGCATATTCCTCGCGTAAAAATTGAACGTCTAGTCTCGAGTAAAAATTAATGGTCATTTGCGGCCGACCCGATCGCGTTGCAGTCTATCCGATCGCATTGACAGTTTTATGTGACAATGTTTATTTACTTGACAATGGTTATTTTCGGTCTATCCGATCCCGTTACGGTCTAATTGATCGCGTTGCGATCTATCCGATCGCGTTGAAAGATTAATTTGATAACGACTATTTCTATGACAGTTTTATTTGCGCTTCATAACATTTAGCATATTCCTCGCGTAAAAATTGAACGTTTAGTCTCAAGTAAAAATTATTGGTCATTTACGGCTGACCCGATCGCGATGCAGTCTGTCCGATCGCATTGACAGTTTTACGTGACAATGTTTATTTACTTGACAATGGTTATTTGCGGTCTATCCGATCGCGTTGCGGTCTATCTGATCACGTTGATGGTTTTAAGTGACAATATTTATGTATGTGACAATGTTTATCTGCGGTCTATCTAATCGCGTTGCGATCTATCCGATCGCGTTGAAGGATTAATTTGATAACAGCTATTTCTATGACAGTTTTATTTGCGCTTCATAACATTTAGCATATTGCTCGCGTAAAAATTGAACGTTTAGTCTCGAGTAAAAATTAATGGTAATTTGCGGCCGACCCGATCGCGTTGCAGTCTATCCGATCGCATTGACAGTTTTATGTGACAATGTTTATTTACTTGACAATGGTTATTTTCGGTCTATCCGATCGCGTTACGGTCTATCCGATCACGTTGATGGTTTTAAGTGACAATATTTATGTATGTGACAATGTTTATCTGCGGTCTATCTGATCGCGTTGCGATCTATCTGATCGCGTTGAAGGATTAATTTGATAACGGCTATTTCTATGACAGTTTTATTTGCGCTTCATAACATTTAGCATATTCCTCGCGTAAAAATTGAACGTCTAGTCTCGAGTAAAAATTAATGGTCATTTGCGGCCGACCCGATCGCGTTGCAGTCTATCCGATCGCATTGACAGTTTTATGTGACAATGTTTATTTACTTGACAATGGTTATTTTCGGTCTATCCGATCCCGTTACGGTCTATCCGATCACGTTGATGGTTTTAAGAAACAATATTTATGTATGTGACAATGTTTATCTGCGGTCTATCTGATCGCGTTGCGATCTATCCGATCGCGTTGAAGGATTAATTTGATAACGGCTATTTCTATGACAGTTTTATTTGCACTTCATAACATTTAGCATATTCCTCGCGTAAAAATTGAACGTTTAGTCTCGAGTAAAAATTAATGGTAATTTGCGGCCGACCCGATCGCGTTGCAGTCTATCCGATCGCATTGACAGTTTTATGTGACAATGTTTATTTACTTGACAATGGTTATTTTCGGTCTATCCGATCGCGTTACGGTTTATCCGATCACGTTGATGGTTTTAAGTGACAATATTTATGTATGCGACAATGTTTATCTGCGGTCTATCTGATCGCGTTGCGATCAATCCGATCGCGTTGAAGGATTAATTTGATAACGGCTATTTCTATGACAGTTTTATTTGCGCTTCATAACATTTAGCATATTCCTCGCGTAAAAATTGAACGTTTAGTCTCGAGTAAAAATTAATGGTCATTTGCGGCTGACCCGATCGCGTTGCAGTCTATCCGATCGTATTGACAGTTTTATGTGACAGTGTTTATTTACTTGACAATGGTTATTTGCGGTCTATCCGATCGCGTTACGGTCTATCCGATCATGTTGATGGTTATAAGTGACAATATTTATGTATGTGACAATGTTTATCTGCGGTCTATTTGATCGAGTTGCGATCTATCCGATCGCGTTGAAGGATTAATTTGATAACGGCTATTTCTATGACAGTTTTATTTGCGCTTCATAACATTTAGTATATTCCTCGCGTAAAAATTGAACGTTTAGTCTCGAGTAAAAATTAATGGTCATTTGCGGCCGACCCGATCGCGTTGCAGTCTATCCGATCGCATTAACAGTTTTATGTGACAATGTTTATTTACTTGACAATGGTTATTTGCGGTCTATCCGATCGCGTTGCGGTCTATCCGATCACGTTGATGCTTTTAAGTGACAATATTTATGTATGTGACAATGTTTATCTGCGGTCTATCTGATCGCGTTGCGATCTATCTGATCGCGTTGAAGGATTAATTTGATAACGGCTATTTCTATGACAGTTTTATTTGCGCTTCATAACATTTAGCATATTCCTCGCGTAAAAATTGAACGTTTAGTCTCGAGTAAAAATTAATGGTCATTTGCGGCCTACCCGATCGCGTTGCAGTCTATCCGATCGCATTAACAGTTTTATGTGACAATGTTTATTTACTTGACAATGGTTATTTGCGGTCTATCCGATCGCGTTACGGTCTATCCGATCACGTTGATGGTTTTAAGTGACAGTATTTATGTATGTGACAATGTTTATCTGCGGTCTATTTGATCGCGTTGCGATCTATCCGATCGCGTTGAAGGATTAATTTGATAACGGTTATTTCTATGACAGTTTTATTTGCGCTTCATAACATTTAGCATATTCCTCTAGTAAAAATTGAACGTTTAGTCTCGAGTAAAAATTAATGGTCATTTGCGGCTGACCCGATCGCGTTGCAGTCTATGCGATCGCATTGACAGTTTTATGTGACAATGTTTATTTACTTGACAATGGTTATTTGCGGTCTATCCGATCGCGTTACGGTCTATCCAATCACGTTGATGGTTTTAAGTGACAATATTTATGTATGTGACAATGTTTATCTGCGGTCTAATTGATCGCGTTGCGATCTATCCGATCGCGTTGAAAGATTAATTTGATAACGACTATTTCTATGACAGTTTTATTTGCGCTTCATAACATTTAGCATATTCCTCGCGTAAAAATTGAACGTTTAGTCTCGAGTAAAAATTAATGGTCATTTGCGGCTGACCCGATCGCGTTGCAGTCTATCCGATCGTATTGACAGTTTTATGTGACAGTGTTTATTTACTTGACAATGGTTATTTGCGGTCTATCCGATCGCGTTACGGTCTATCCGATCATGTTGATGGTTATAAGTGACAATAATTATGTATGTGACAATGTTTATCTGCGGTCTATTTGATCGCGTTGCGATCTATCCGATCGCGTTGAAGGATTAATTTGATAACGGCTATTTCTATGACAGTTTTATTTGCGCTTCATAACATTTAGTATATTCCTCGCGTAAAAATTGAACGTTTAGTCTCGAGTAAAAATTAATGGTCATTTGCGGCCGACCCGATCGCGTTGCAGTCTATCCGATCGCATTAACAGTTTTATGTGACAATGTTTATTTACTTGACAATGGTTATTTGCGGTCTATCCGATCGCGTTGCGGTCTATCCGATCACGTTGATGGTTTTAAGTGACAATATTTATGTATGTGACAATGTTTATCTGCGGTCTATCTGATCGCATTGCGATCTATCTGATCGCGTTGAAGGATTAATTTGATAACGGCTATTTCTATGACAGTTTTATTTGCGCTTCATAACATTTAGCATATTCCTCGCGTAAAAATTGAACGTTTAGTCTCGAGTAAAAATTAATGGTCATTTGCGGCCTACCCGATCGCGTTGCAGTCTATCCGATCGCATTAACAGTTTTATGTGACAATGTTTATTTACTTGACAATGGTTATTTGCGGTCTATCCGATCGCGTTACGGTCTATCCGATCACGTTGATGGTTTTAAGTGAAAATATTTATGTATGTGACAATGTTTATCTGCGGTCTATTTGATCGCGTTGCGATCTATCCGATCGCGTTGAAGGATTAATTTGATAACGGTTATTTCTATGACAGTTTTATTTGCGCTTCATAACATTTAGCATATTCCTCTAGTAAAAATTGAACGTTTAGTCTCGAGTAAAAATTAATGGTCATTTGCGGCCGACCCGATCGCGTTGCAGTCTATCCGATCGCATTGACAGTTTTATGTGACATTGTTTATTTACTTGACAATGGTTATTTGCGGTCTATCTGATCGCGTTGCGGTCTATCCGATCACGTTGATGGTTTTAAGTGACAATATTTATGTATGTGACAATGTTTATCTGCGGTGTATCTGATCGCGTTGCGATCTATCCGATCGCGTTGAAGGATTAATTTGATAACGGTTATTTCTATGACAGTTTTATTTGCGCTTCATAACATTTAGCATATTCCTCGCGTAAAAATTGAACGTTTAGTCTCGAGTAAAAATTAATGGTCATTTGCGGCTGACCCGATCGCGTTGCAGTCTATGCGATCGCATTGACAGTTTTATGTGACAATGTTTATTTACTTGACAATGGTTATTTGCGGTCTATCCGATCGCGTTACGGTCTATCCGATCACGTTAATGGTTTTAAGTGACAATATTTATGTATGTGACAATGTTTATCTGCGGTCTAATTGATCGCGTTGCGATCTATCCGATCGCGTTGAAAGATTAATTTGATAACGACTATTTCTATGACAGTTTTATTTGCGCTTCATAACATTTAGCATATTCCTCGCGTAAAAATTGAACGTTTAGTCTCGAGTAAAAATTAATGGTCATTTGCGGCTGACCCGATCGCGTTGCAGTCTATCCGATCGTATTGACAGTTTTATGTGACAGTGTTTATTTACTTGACAATGGTTATTTGCGGTCTATCCGATCGCGTTACGGTCTATCCGATCATGTTGATGGTTATAAGTGACAATATTTATGTATGTGACAATGTTTATCTGCGGTCTATTTGATCGCGTTGCGATCTATCCGATCGCGTTGAAGGATTAATTTGATAACGGCTATTTCTATGACAGTTTTATTTGCGCTTCATAACATTTAGTATATTCCTCGCGTAAAAATTGAACGTTTAGTCTCGAGTAAAAATTAATGGTCATTTGCGGCCGACCCGATCGCGTTGCAGTCTATCCGATCGCATTAACAGTTTTATGTGACAATGTTTATTTACTTGACAATGGTTATTTGCGGTCTATCCGATCGCGTTGCGGTCTATCCGATCACGTTGATGGTTTTAAGTGACAATATTTATGTATGTGACAATGTTTATCTGCGGTCTATCTGATCGCGTTGCGATCTATCTGATCGCGTTGAAGGATTAATTTGATAACGGCTATTTCTATGACAGTTTTATTTGCGCTTCATAACATTTAGCATATTCCTCGCGTAAAAATTGAACGTTTAGTCTCGAGTAAAAATTAATGGTCATTTGCGGCTGACCCGATCGCGTTGCAGTCTATCCGATCGTATTGACAGTTTTATGTGACAGTGTTTATTTACTTGACAATGGTTATTTGCGGTCTATCCGATCGCGTTACGGTCTATCCGATCATGTTGATGGTTATAAGTGACAATATTTATGTATGTGACAATGTTTATCTGCGGTCTATTTGATCGCGTTGCGATCTATCCGATCGCGTTGAAGGATTAATTTGATAACGGCTATTTCTATGACAGTTTTATTTGCGCTTCATAACATTTAGTATATTCCTCGCGTAAAAATTGAACGTTTAGTCTCGAGTAAAAATTAATGGTCATTTGCGGCCGACCCGATCGCGTTGCAGTCTATCCGATCGCATTAACAGTTGTATGTGACAATGTTTATTTACTTGACAATGGTTATTTGCGGTCTATCCGATCGCGTTGCGGTCTATCCGATCACGTTGATGGTTTTAAGTGACAATATTTATGTATGTGACAATGTTTATCTGCGGTCTATCTGATCGCGTTGCGATCTATCTGATCGCGTTGAAGGATTAATTTGATAACGGTTATTTCTATGACAGTTTTATTTGCGCTTCATAACATTTAGCATATTCCTCTAGTAAAAATTGAACGTTTAGTCTCGAGTAAAAATTAATGGTCATTTGCGGCTGACCCGATCGCGTTGCAGTCTATGCGATCGCATTGACAGTTTTATGTGACAATGTTTATTTACTTGACAATGGTTATTTGCGGTTTATCCGATCGCGTTACGGTCTATCCGATCACGTTGATGGTTTTAAGTGACAATATTTATGTATGTGACAATGTTTATCTGCGGTCTATTTGATCGCGTTGCGATCTATCCGATCGCGTTGAAGGATTAATTTGATAACGGTTATTTCTATGACAGTTTTATTTGCGCTTCATAACATTTAGCATATTCCTCTAGTAAAAATTGAACGTTTAGTCTCGAGTAAAAATTAATGGTCATTTGCGGCCGACCCGATCGCGTTGCAGTCTATCCGATCGCATTGACAGTTTTATGTGACAATGTTTATTTACTTGACAATGGTTATTTGCGGTCTATCTGATCGCGTTGCGGTCTATCCGATCACGTTGATGGTTTTAAGTGACAATATTTATGTATGTGACAATGTTTATCTGCGGTCTATCTGATCGCGTTGCGATCTATCCGATCGCGTTGAAGGATTAATTTGATAACGGTTATTTCTATGACAGTTTTATTTGCGCTTCATAACATTTAGCATATTCCTCTAGTAAAAATTGAACGTTTAGTCTCGAGTAAAAATTAATGGTCATTTGCGGCTGACCCGATCGCGTTGCAGTCTATGCGATCGCATTGACAGTTTTATGTGACAATGTTTATTTACTTGACAATGGTTATTTGCGGTTTATCCGATCGCGTTACGGTCTATCCGATCACGTTGATGGTTTTAAGTGACAATATTTATGTATGTGACAATGTTTATCTGCGGTCTAATTGATCGCGTTGCGATCTATCCGATCGCGTTGAAAGATTAATTTGATAACGACTATTTCTATGACAGTTTTATTTGCGCTTCATAACATTTAGCATATTCCTCACGTAAAAATTGAACGTTTAGTCTCGAGTAAAAATTAATGGTCATTTGCGGCTGACCCGATCGCGTTGCAGTCTATCCGATCGTATTGACAGTTTTATGTGACAGTGTTTATTTACTTGACAATGGTTATTTGCGGTCTATCCGATCGCGTTACGGTCTATCCGATCATGTTGACGGTTATAAGTGACAATATTTATGTATGTGACAATGTTTATCTGCGGTCTATTTGATCGCGTTGCGATCTATCCGATCGCGTTGAAGGATTAATTTGATAACGGCTATTTCTATGACAGTTTTATTTGCGCTTCATAACATTTAGTATATTCCTCGCGTAAAAATTGAACGTTTAGTCTCGAGTAAAAATTAATGGTCATTTGCGGCCGACCCGATCGCGTTGCAGTCTATCCGATCGCATTAACAGTTTTATGTGACAATGTTTATTTACTTGACAATGGTTATTTGCGGTCTATCCGATCGCGTTGCGGTCTATCCGATCACGTTGATGGTTTTAAGTGACAATATTTATGTATGTGACAATGTTTATCTGCTGTCTATCTGATCGCGTTGCGATCTATCTGATCGCGTTGAAGGATTAATTTGATAACGGCTATTTCTATGACAGTTTTATTTGCGCTTCATAACATTTAGCATATTCCTCTAGTAAAAATTGAACGTTTAGTCTCGAGTAAAAATTAATGGTCATTTGCGGCTGACCCGATCGCGTTGCAGTCTATGCGATCGCATTGACAGTTTTATGTGACAATGTTTATTTACTTGACAATGGTTATTTACGGTTTATCCGATCGCGTTACGGTCTATCCGATCACGTTGATGGTTTTAAGTGACAATATTTATGTATGTGACAATGTTTATCTGCGGTCTATCTGATCGCGTTGCGATCTATCCGATCGCGTTGAAGGATTAATTTGATAACGGTTATTTCTATGACAGTTTTATTTGCGCTTCATAACATTTAGCATATTCCTCTAGTAAAAATTGAACGTTTAGTCTCGAGTAAAAATTAATGGTCATTTGCGGCTGACCCGATCGCGTTGCAGTCTATGCGATCGCATTGACAGTTTTATGTGACAATGTTTATTTACTTGACAATGGTTATTTGCGGTTTATCCGATCGCGTTACGGTCTATCCGATCACGTTGATGGTTTTAAGTGACAATATTTATGTGTGTGACAATGTTTATCTGCGGTCTAATTGATCGCGTTGCGATCTATCCGATCGCGTTGAAAGATTAATTTGATAACGACTATTTCTATGACAGTTTTATTTGCGCTTCATAACATTTAGCATATTCCTCACGTAAAAATTGAACGTTTAGTCTCGAGTAAAAATTAATGGTCATTTGCGGCTGACCCGATCGCGTTGCAGTCTATCCGATCGTATTGACAGTTTTATGTGACAGTGTTTATTTACTTGACAATGGTTATTTGCGGTCTATCCGATCGCGTTACGGTCTATCCGATCATGTTGATGGTTATAAGTGACAATATTTATGTATGTGACAATGTTTATCTGCGGTCTATTTGATCGCGTTGCGATCTATCCGATCGCGTTGAAGGATTAATTTGATAACGGCTATTTCTATGACAGTTTTATTTGCGCTTCATAACATTTAGTATATTCCTCGCGTAAAAATTGAACGTTTAGTCTCGAGTAAAAATTAATGGTCATTTGCGGCCGACCCGATCGCGTTGCAGTCTATCCGATCGCATTAACAGTTTTATGTGACAATGTTTATTTACTTGACAATGGTTATTTGCGGTCTATCCGATCGCGTTGCGGTCTATCCGATCACGTTGATGGTTTTAAGTGACAATATTTATGTATGTGACAATGTTTATCTGCTGTCTATCTGATCGCGTTGCGATCTATCTGATCGCGTTGAAGGATTAATTTGATAACGGCTATTTCTATGACAGTTTTATTTGCGCTTCATAACATTTAGCATATTCCTCTAGTAAAAATTGAACGTTTAGTCTCGAGTAAAAATTAATGGTCATTTGCGGCTGACCCGATCGCGTTGCAGTCTATGCGATCGCATTGACAGTTTTATGTGACAATGTTTATTTACTTGACAATGGTTATTTGCGGTTTATCCGATCGCGTTACGGTCTATCCGATCACGTTGATGGTTTTAAGTGACAATATTTATGTATGTGACAATGTTTATCTGCGGTCTAATTGATCGCGTTGCGATCTATCCGATCGCGTTGAAAGATTAATTTGATAACGACTATTTCTATGACAGTTTTATTTGCGCTTCATAACATTTAGCATATTCCTCGCGTAAAAATTGAACGTTTAGTCTCGAGTAAAAATTAATGGTCATTTGCGGCTGACCCGATCGCGTTGCAGTCTATCCGATCGTATTGACAGTTTTATGTGACAGTGTTTATTTACTTGACAATGGTTATTTGCGGTCTATCCGATCGCGTTACGGTCTATCCGATCATGTTGATGGTTATAAGTGACAATATTTATGTATGTGACAATGTTTATCTGCGGTCTATTTGATCGCGTTGCGATCTATCCGATCGCGTTGAAGGATTAATTTGATAACGGCTATTTCTATGACAGTTTTATTTGCGCTTCATAACATTTAGTATATTCCTCGCGTAAAAATTGAACGTTTAGTCTCGAGTAAAAATTAATGGTCATTTGCGGCCGACCCGATCGCGTTGCAGTCTATCCGATCGCATTAACAGTTTTATGTGACAATGTTTATTTACTTGACAATGGTTATTTGCGGTCTATCCGATCGCATTACGGTCTATCCGAACACGTTGATGGTTTTAAGTGACAATATTTATGTATGTGACAATGTTTATCTGCGGTCTATCTGATCGCGTTGCGATCTATCTGATCGCGTTGAAGGATTAATTTGATAACGGCTATTTCTATGACAGTTTTATTTGCGTTTCATAACATTTAGCATATTCCTCGCGTAAAAATTGAACGTTTAGTCTCGAGTAAAAATTAATGGTCATTTGCGGCCTACCCGATCGCGTTGCAGTCTATCCGATCGCATTAACAGTTTTATGTGACAATGTTTATTTACTTGACAATGGTTATTTGCGGTCTATCCGATCGCGTTACGGTCTATCCGATCACGTTGATGGTTTTAAGTGACAATATTTATGTATGTGACAATGTTTATCTGCGGTCTATCTGATCGCGTTGCGATCTATCTGATCGCGTTCAAGGATTAATTTGATAACGGCTATTTCTATGACAGTTTTATTTGCGCTTCATAACATTTAGCATATTCCTCGCGTAAAAATTGAACGTTTAGTCTCGAGTAAAAATTAATGGTCATTTGCGGCTGACCCGATCGCGTTGCAGTCTATCCGATCGTATTGACAGTTTTATGTGACAGTGTTTATTTACTTGACAATGGTTATTTGCGGTCTATCCGATCGCGTTACGGTCTATCCGATCATGTTGATGGTTATAAGTGACAATATTTATGTATGTTACAATGTTTATCTGCGGTCTATTTGATCGCGTTGCGATCTATCCGATCGCGTTGAAGGATTAATTTGATAACGGCTATTTCTATGACAGTTTTATTTGCGCTTCATAACATTTAGTATATTCCTCGCGTAAAAATTGAACGTTTAGTCTCGAGTAAA